>BLSH010044412.1:855633-871623 GCA_018402905.1 Glandirana rugosa
TAAAATTACGTGTTTTTGTATGATAAAACGGATTTACAAACCACTTTATATTTTCAACTAGAGTACGGCTCACGTATCTGTGGTTTGTACTGTACGAAATTTTTACTGCGTGTGGACGCTTCGCCGCTGTTTGATATATGTAAAAATTTTCGGAAATCCCCCCCCCCCCCCCCGTGCACGCACGCAAAGATGGACGCAAGCGTCAGTTTTGTGTCGTATGTAAACAACAATTTCACCATGCATGTGAGGTATCAACGCGAACATCAGGTCGAGGGCAGTAATTCTAGCAGTAGACCTCCTCTGCAGATCGAAAGTGGTAACCTGTAAAGGCTTTTAAAGGCTTTTAAAAATGTATATAGTTTGTCGCCGCTTCGCAGGTGTGCGTCATTTTTAAAGCATGTCATGTTTGGTGTCTATGCACTCGGCATGAGATCAACTTTTATATTTCACCAAACATTTAGGCAAAATAGTATGTTTTTGTGCATTAAAATTCCCAAAAAAAAATTTTCCCCAAAAATTGCGTTTGAAAAATCGCTGCGCAAATACTTTGTGAAAAAAAAAAATTGTAACACCCACTATTTACATCTGTAGGGCCTCTGTTTTAAAAAAATAAATAATGTTTGGGGGTTCATTTTCTAGCAAAAAAAAAAATGTTTTTTTCATGTAAATAAAAAGTTTCAGAAAAGACTTGGTGGGTGATGTTGGGCATAAAATGCCAGGACAGTTCAACCCCCCCCCAAATGACACCACTTTGGAAAGTAGACACCCCAAGCTATTTTCTGAGAGGCATGTTGAGTCCATGGAATATATTATTTGTTTGTCATAAATGATTGGAAAGTGACAAAAAAAAAATTACACAAAGTTGTCACTGAAATGAAATATTGCTCACCCATGCCATGGGTATGTGTGGAATTACACCCCAAAATACATTCTGCTGCTTCTCCTGAGTACAGGGATACCCCATGTGTTAGACTTTTTGGGAGCCTATCCGCATACGGGGCCCCGAAAACCAATCACCTCCTTCAGGATTTCTGAGGGCGAAAATTTATGCCTTCACCCCATACTACCTATCCAGGTTTCGGAGGCCATGAAATGCCCAGATAGCAAAAAGAAAACCCAAATTACCCCATTTTGGAAAGTAGACACCCCAAGCTATCTGCTGAGAGGCATGTTGAGTCCATGGAATATTTTATATTTTGCCACAAGTTTTGGGGAAATGACAATTTGTATTTATTTATTTTTTTTTACACAAAGTTGTCACTGAAATGATATATTGCTCACACATGCCATGGGTATGTGTGGAATTACACCCCAGAATTAATTCTGCTGCTTCTCCTGAATATGGGGATACCCCATGTGTGAGACTTTTTGGGAGCCTATCCGCGTACAGGACCCCGAAAACCAATCACCACCTTCAGGATTTCTAAGGGCATAAAATGGTGATTTTACTCCTCAGTACCTATCACAGTTTTGGAGGCCCTGAAATGTCAAGGTAGCACAAAACCCCCCAAATGACCCCATTTTGGAAAGCAGACACCCCAATGTATTTGCTAAGAGGCATGGTGAGTATTTTGCAGCTCTCCTTTGTTTTGGAAAATGAAGAAATAAACAGAATTTTTTTTTTTTTTACTTTTTTCAAATTTCAAAACTTTGTGACAAAATGTGAGATCTGCAAAATACTCAAAATACTTCTCAGTAAATAGCTTGGAGTGTCTATTTTCCAACATGGGGTCATTTAGGCAGGTTTTGTGCTATCTGGGCATTTCATGGCCTCCGAAACTGTGATAGGGAGTGAGGAGTAAAATCACCTTTTTACACACTTAGAAAGCCTGACGGCGGTGATTGGTTTTTGGGGTCCCGTACGCGGCTAGACTGCCAGAAAGTCTCACATATGGGGTATCCCCGTATTCAGAAGAAGCAGTAGAATGTATTTAGGGGTGTAATTTCACATATACCCATGGCATGTTCAAGCAACTTATCATTTAGTGACAGCTTTGTGAAAAACAAAAAATTGTCATTTCCTGAAACTTTTGGCAAAATATAAAATATTCTATGGACTCAACATGCCTCTCAGCAAATAGCTTGGGGTGTCTACTTTCCAAAATGGGGTCATTTGGGGGGGCTTGTGCTATCTGGGCATTTCATGGCCTCCGCAACTGAGATAGGTAGTGTGGGATGAAGGCATACATTTTTGCCCTTAGAAATCCTGAAGGCGGCGATTGGTTTTGGGGTCCCGTATGCAGATAGACTCCCAAAAAGTCTCACATATAGGGTATCTCCGTACTCAGGAGAAGCAGCAGAATGTATTTTGGGGTGTAATGCCACATATACCCATGGCATATGTGAGCAATATATCATTTCAGTAACAACTTTGTGTAATTTTTTTTTTGTCATCTTTTAATCACTTATGACAAAAAAATAACATATTCAATGGGCTCAACATGCCTCTCAGCAAATTCCTTGGGGTGTTTACTTTCCAAAATGGTGCAATTTGGGGGGGGGGGGTTGTACTGCCCCTCCATTTTAGCACCTCAAGAAATGAGATCAGCAGTCATAAAATAAAAGCTGCAGAAATTCCAGAAAATGTACCCTAGTTTGTAGACGCTATAACTTTTGCGCAAACCAATAAATATACGGAAATTAACTTTTTTTTACCCAAGGCATGTGGCTAAATACATTTTGGCAAAAATGTATGACTAAAATTTAGTTTATTGTATTTTTGTGATAACATAAAGTTGAAAATATCATTTTTTTTTCAAAATTTTTGTTCTTTTTTTGTTTATATCGCAAAAAATAAAAAGTGCAGCGGTGAACAAATACCACCAAAAGAAAGCTCTATTTGTAGGAAAAAAAGGACGCAAATTTTGTTTGGGTACTGCATTGTATGACCGTGAAATTACCAGTTAAAGCGGCGCAATGCCAAATTGAAAAAAGTGCTCTGGTCCTAAAGCTGGAAAACCTTCCGGGGCTGAAGTGGTTAAAGCGGTAGTAAACCCATCCATTTAACAGTTTAAAAACGAGTTGCATTTCCGGCACGTGCCGGAAATGTAACACTCCCATTGGTTGTGCTCCAAACCAAACTGTCAAACCATCCAATGGCTGGTGTCGTAGCTGATCACATGTGCAGCATCATGACAGTTGTAGATTAAACAGAGGCCAAGATGGCAGCTTCCTTGGCTGAAAAGGATAGGAGGATTTACTACCACTTTAAGCTATTATGGATTGTCCCTCACAACCACTATTGGAATGAACTTTTGCTTTTCACTTATTATCTGGACTGTTTATCTATATGGTGGCTATACTATTAATTAAGTCTTCTTATTTTTCCATATAGAAGATCTCACTTTTGGATATATTACACAGCTGTTTGCACAATGTACTTTATCATGTGTACATGTTAATATCACCATTTATTTGTGTTGATAATTTGCTATACATAGTGTTGCACTTTTTTATTTTTACATTCCACAAGCAGTGCCTGCAGCCTCTGCATACCCACGTGGTTTTCTCTCTCCACCCAGGCTCTCAATTCTCTTTCTCCTCCACTTGCTCTGCCTGCTCATCCTAGGCACCTTGGGAAATTAGGTCCTGCTGCTACTGCCACAGGACTGTGTCACAGTGTGGAGATGACCTCCCATCAGCCGCAGTTCCTTCCGGCAAGCTTTTTGTTATTCTCAGTAGGCACAGCAGTCCATATCCTCTCTCTCTGTAATCCTGACTGGTGGATGGGGCTTACTCAGGGTGCACGCATAGCCCAGCAGTAGCAGTGATAATAGCCTAGCTACGGTAATATTACTGAAAACAGTCAGAGACTAGAAAGACTATAGACTTGGTATATGAGATGTCAGGGACAGCGAATACGCTTTAAGACAGTGGTCCTCAACTCCTGTCCTCATGACCCACTAACAGGCCAGATTTTAAGTATTACCTTGGGGAGATGCACACTAGAATACTGCAATCACTGAGCAGCAAATAATATCACTTGTGATGTATTTCAGTTATCTTGCAAACCTGGCCTGTTAGTGGGTCCTGAGGACAGGAGTTGAGAACCACTGCTTTAGGAGTTGTTGGAGAATGGAGACATGCTTCTGTAGACAGTCATAGCCTGGGAACACATTACTTGAGACTGCTAGATATAACTGCTACTAGAGCCCTTTCCAAATCATTACTTCCACATTAGTGCACCTTACAGCCCACATACAGTTATTTGTGCAGCAGCAAAATCTATTATAAAAGATCAGCAGAAAAACCATAAAAGAAGAAGAAAATGGGCAGCACAGACAAAGTATGATAGTGTGCTAGAAATAAACCAAGATATTTAAACTGTTACTAAACCCAGGACCCTGCATTCACTATATCTGGTCTGCCGCAGTACACAGAGCATGGAAATTTAATTATTGTAGTAAATATAAACTGCTAAATACCTTTTCTCATCAGCAGTGTATAGCAGTCTTGTGACTTCTATCGGTGTCTGGTTAAAGCTTGTAGGAGACTTTTTCATTCTTCTCTGACTGTCCTATAAGGCTGCATGATCCCTGACCATCTGTCTGGACTGTGCTGATTGGCCCTGTGCTGATCATATGCATCCTGCCAAAAAAAAATAAATAAAATAAACTCTCTAGCAATACAAACCAAACTGAGCATGTGCAGAGTGCCTCCAAGGCTCTGCACTATTAGCTGATGGATTCAGGACAGAGAAAGAAGGGGATGATCAGAGAAGACAGGATAAAACAGCCTTTTTCCACAGTGTTGAGGATTAACCCCTTAGGTTCTACAGTGAGTATAACAAGCATTCTTTACTGCAGTGTTTCTCAACCCCAATCCTCAAGGCGCCCAACAGGTCATATTTTCAGGATTTCCCTCTGATGGAACGGCGGTGGTAATTATTAAGGCAGTGAAACTATTCAAATCACCTGTGCAAAATAATGGAACGCCTGAAAACATGACCTGTTGGGGCGCCTTGAGGACTGGAGTTGAGAAACACTACTTTACTGAATATACAGACTGATATTACTGTTGTGGGTTTAGTAACACATTAACTATTTAACTAACAGATCCCAAAGGCTGAAAATCATCTGGGTACACGCAGGCTGAAAATTCTTAGAAGACGGTCGTTTCAGCATGACCTGGCCAAATTTCAGCCCCTGTGTACAGCTCTTCAAGCGGCTTCTGTCAAATGAGCACACTGGAAAACCAGTGTCCGCTCATTGCTCCCAGCAGTGGTGGCTAGTGCTCAAGATTTTTTTTTGGGGGGGGGGGGCAAACCAGCACCAACCCCCTCGCACTCTGGGGCCATTGCTTTTCCTCCCGGTTGAACGGGAAGTGTGTCCTGAAACCCAATTGGCTGGGAGTCCTAAGACTCCTTGGCCAATGAGGTCTCAGGACCCACTTCCTGATTGGCCGGGAGGAGAATCAGGAAGACAATAGCGAATATTAATTAACTATTGTCACACAACTGAGTGGGCTCAGGGCGCAGGCTCTAATCATGTGCTTCAAAAAAAAAAACATTGAAATTCATGCGTCCGGTGCCCTACATGTAGATTAGGGGCTGGGCGCATCGATTAGGGGGGTGCGCCCCTGCTCCCCTTTTGGACCGGTCACCACTGGCTCCCAGCCAATGGCTGCGTGCGCTAATCAGTTTGTTCTGGCGAGGGGACAGTCCCCCTGTCAGAACACAATATTCAGTGGGGAGATTGCTGCACTAACATTGAATGTGTAAGGGTATCTTTCATTCAGTCTGTTGAGTTGAACATAAAACACTTCCCATGTGTACCCAGAATTAGGAATATTTTCCTTCAGTAACACCCAGGTAATGGAAACACAGACTATTGTCTGCAAGGGCTCTGAGGACTGCAAAATAAGAGCCAAAGAGCCACATGGCTGGGCATCAGGGCACTATAGGCATGACCATTAATCATTGTTGAACACATGGCCTCCAACACCACCAGTGGTTGTTGCTGCATTTACCTTAACAAAACAACACCCAGAACTACAAAAATAATACCTAAAATAGAGATAGTAAGTAATACAGATGCTCACTTCCATTTTTTTCTAATCAAGCTCTGGAGTTAATACATTTTCAGGCCACAGAAGGAGACGTTGTGTGTGACATCCTTCTGTTGGTGGTGTAAAATACAGGTCCCACGCTTCCTCCTTACACATCCACATAATCCTTTATTACAGAGAGGGGCCTCTGCATACCCATGTTAACAACCACTATGTAAATACAGAATGACTTCCACACATCGATCTGAAATTCCACTTTGCTTTGTAAATATGTTTGTTGTTTTCTGGTAATAGCTAAGCGATTAGGGGCTGTGGTGCCTGGCAGCCGACATTGATTTTTTGGTATTCAATATCAAATGCAATATATTCTGCTTTTCATCTAAAAGTAATTGCTGCAATGAGATATTCTGCTTTTACCAGGAAGAATTGGCTTTATAGACACTTCAGACTCTGTGCCTTTCTGAATATAGCAGCCAATAAAATGTGCGTAATGACGAAAGATCCTTTATTCGGAAAAAATAGGTTTCAATGTTTTGACCCATTATCTTGTAGTGACTGACCATACAAGGAAGCACCGGGATGTGTTAAATCAGGCTGAGACTGGATAGTTCAGTTTAATGACCTGATGTAATGTGAAAATCAGTATATCAAAATAGGCAACACATACATCTAGACCCTATGATGTCATAAAACCAACAACATCTTATTAAAGTAGAACTAAATTTTTTTTTTTTTTTTTTAATAAAATACTTTTTATTATTTTGATAATATACAAGAACAGGTACAGCTCTTCATAATACATAGTGCAGTACACCTTACTGGGAAAGACAACACTTCTAGAGACCTGTGGTTTGATCCAAGGTAACATACCATAATATATAAGCTACAGCTCAAGTATTAAACTGTTTTAAAATTTGTCTTACACAAACATAGCTACAGTGGCCAGTACACATGGATATGAACAGTCCAACAGTAGTTTTCCACAGTCGGTAACTCTCATGGAGTCTATGGAAACTTTCCAATGTAGTTGATCCTAACTAGGGATGGGTTCCACAAAGGCCAGCCAAAACTTGAAGGCAGCTGTCTATGCCATGCCAATATCATTGACTTAATGTCATTAATATAATATGGCCATATGGCCATATAATGGTCAATTATGTCAAAAACAGCCCTGTCCCTCTTTGTAGATGCAGCTGCTTGGTGTAGAATGTCCTGACTGCAACTCATTGTCCAGAAATAGCAACTTACTTTCAAGTTTGGCCAAATCCAAGCTAACCATCGCTAGTCTGCACTTTATGACCATGTCCCATGTTGTGAAAGCATTGGTTTGATAGCTATCCACAAGTTTTAAATAAGGCTGCAAAAAAAAAAAGAAAATGCGAAAGAGTATGGTGGTAGAACTATCCTAATACAAACCCATTGGCTGGCAAATAAAATAAATTACCTGCTGTAGATGACTTCCTATAAGGTAAAAGTTATATGAATTACCTCTGAGCTAAGCACCTCTTTCATCATCGGCTCAAAGGAGAAATACCAGGGGAGGTTTCTGCAAATTATTAGGTGTATGTGAAAACTTCAGGAAATAAAGATTTGCAGGTATGCGTGCATGAACATTTTATAGGAATTGCATTTAAAATATAAAATGGTTCTGCTTTATAATCTAAAGGCAAAACGTATACAGTATCTCACAAAAGTGAGTACACCCCTCATATTTTTGTAAATATTTTATTATATCTTTTCATGTGACAACACTGAAGAAATGAAGTTTTGCTACAATGTAAAGTAACGAGTCTACAGCTTGTATAACAGTGTAGATTTGCTGTCCCCTCAAAATAACTCAACATACAGCCATTAATGTCTAAACTGCTCGCAACAAAAGTGAGTACACTCCTAAATGAAAATGTCTGAATTGGGCCCAAAGTGTGAATATTTTGTGTGGCTACCATTATTTTCCAGCACTGCCTTAACCCTCTTGGGCATGGAGTTCATCAGAGCTTCACAGGTTGCCACTGGATTCCTCTTCCTCTCCTCCATGATGACATCACAGAGCTGGTGGATGTTAGAGACCTTGCGCTCCTTCAACTTCTGTTTGAGGATGCCCCACAGATGCTCAATAGGGTTTAGGTCTGGAGACATGCTTGGCCAGTCCATCACCTTTACCCTCAGCTTCTTTAGCAAGGAAGTGGTCGTCTTGGAGGTGTGTTTGGAGTCGGTATCATGTTGGAATATTGCCTTGCGGCCCAGTCTCCGAAGGGAGGGGATCATGCTCTGCTTCAGTATGTCACAGTACATGTTGGCATTCAAGGTTCCCTCAATAAACTGTAGCTCCCCCGTGCCGGCAGCACTTATGCAATCTCAGACCATGACACTCTCACCACCATTATTTACTGTAGGTAAGACACACTTGTCTTTGTACTCCTCACTTGGTTGACGCCACACACGCTTGACACCATATAAACCAAAAAAGTTTATCTTGGTCTCATCAGACCACAGGATATGGTTCCAGTAATCTATATCCTTAGTCTGCTTGTCTTCAGCAAATTGTTTGCGGGCTTTCTCATGCATCATCTTTAGAAGAGGCTTCCTTCTGGAAAGACAGCCACGCAGACCAATTTGATGCAGTGTGCGGTGTATGGGCTGAGCACTGACAGGCTGACCGCACTACCCCTTCAACCTCTGTAGCAATGCTGGCAGCACTCATAAGTCTATTTCCCAAAGACAACCTCTGGATATGACGCTGAGCATGACGATGACAATATGATGCTGAGCACGTGCAATCAACTTCTTTGGTCGACCATGGTGAGGCCTGTTCTGAGTGGAACCTGTCCTGTTAAACTGCTGTATAAACTGCAGCTCAGTTTCAGGGTCTTGGCAATCTTCTTATAGTCTAGGCCATCTTTCTGTAGCGCATAAATTCTTTTTTTCAGATCCTCAGAGAGTTCTTTGCCATGAGCTGCCATGTTGAACTTCCAGTGACCACCTGAGACCTTGTAACACTAACGAGTCACATGACACTAAGGAGGGAAAATGGCTAATTGGGCCCAATTAGGACAAATCTTACTTAGGGGTGTACTCACTTTTATTGCCAGCGGTTTAGACATTAATGGCTGTGTGTTGAGTTATTTTGAGGGGAAAGCAAATTTACACTGTTATACAAGCTGTACACTCACTACTTTACATTGTCATTTCTTCAGTGTTTTCACATGAAAAGATATAATGAAATATTTACAAAAATCTGAGGGGTGTACTCACTTTTGTGAGCTACTGTATCTAGGTAGACAGTATGGGGAAGGATTAAGACACATTTTTTATTGTTTTTTATTGCTGTCTGTGCCCTTGATGGATGTTTTTTCTTTTAGCCAAAGCAGGAGATGAGGACACATGTTTGGGTAACAACTGTCTAAGGTGAAGATTTTTATCCCATTCCTGTTGCATTTCTGGGGCAGGAAATGAAGGGGAATCTCTCCAACGGGACACAGATAAAACAGGGCTTAAACCCTACTGTATTTAACTATCATTAACTAACTACTAAAAATGTAGCCCTTACCTCCACAGGAGCTGCAAGAGATGATGGGTTATTTGTTCTACCACGACTCTTGAAGCTGCCCAAGCCCCATTGACACACCCATGTAACTTAAACCTTAGTATACTACCACTCTATAGTAACACATGGAAACAAGCCATAAGCAACTTGGTGGTAGGTTAATTAAATGTGTTATGGCAATGCAATTAAACAATATATAAACCATTAAACCATTAAACAGGCAAATAAACAGATTTAGAGGTGCTGTACTAAGCAAAGCGAACAATAACCCATTGGATAGCAATCACCGTACTATAGAAAGATTAAACCAAATAACAACTGGTGCCAACAGGGTTAAAGTATTGGCATCAACTAACCCAAAGAAACCAAAGGTCCTCGTGTGCACAATATATGTACAACCCTACCCAATCTCCAATCCCAAAGGATGCCAGTTGTGGTGAAACGTGTTGGTTGGAGTTAGCATGTGAAATTGCATATTGGTGTGTCAGCTGGTTTCCACAGCCATTTGTTTGGATTGTTTTGCAGATCACTTGTTTTTTATTCACCTCTACAGTCAGGTTCATAAATATTGGGACATCGACACAATTCTAATGTGTTTGGCTCTATACACCAACAACTGTTGTAATTCCTACACCATTCACCTGATTTGGATGTAAATTCAAATTAAAGCTGAAAGTCTGCAGTTAAAGCACATCTTGTTTGTTTAATTTCATATCCATTGTGGTGGTGTATAGAGCCAAAAAGATTAGAATTGTGTTGATGTCCCAATATTTATGGACCTGACTTGATGTAAGTGAAATATTTTTATAATAAAAACTGATTCAAAAGTAATGTACCATGAGGCCTCTCCCTGTTTATGCTTTACATATATGAGTAGTGTTGATTGGCATTTGGCATGTGGACATGGCATGTGAATCTTATACCTTCACATCCCATCAAGCTATCTAAGGGTCTGGCAGTGAGAGTACCGACCTTTACTTTGAGATACAAAAGCACATTTGATCTCTGTAACTCAAGATCATCTCGGTCTGGTAAAAGGCCCTTTTACTTAAGAAGCACTTATAGCACTGGAGCACTTTTTTCTACGGATACTTAAGTGCATGGAGCACTTATGATTCATCGTGGACTTTATGTTTATATGAATTTTACAAATAATCAATTTTTTTACTTTGGATAATAATTGTGTTTTTTTGTACGGATTATGTTATATTCAATTTTTATGAATCAAAGGTACTGAACCATGTATGTTTAATTTTAACTTATGAATTGCACATAATTTTGATTTAAAGCGACAGCACTTTTTTTACATTTTTATACAACCATAATAGTGGCTGAGCCATATGCGTTCCTATCAAAGGGTTACCCCTAGAGGTGGTAGTGAAATATCTGGCTTCTTATTGTCAGTATTGGCTAGCTTTCATTGGGCCCTTCTGTAAGGTGGTGCATGTGAAGTCTTCCCTTTTAAAGTGTGTAATAGATGGCCTCTAAGCACAGAACAGTTTCTATTGCATGGACTAGCAGGGGATTAGATGCTGTGTTTGTACTTACCACTCCTGTCTGGTGACAGGCCTGGTCGCATATGCATTGGGGTCAGCTGCTCTAGAAATCCTGGTCCTCATGATAGCTTCTTCACTGGCTCTCCCTGACTGTAGGCACTCTCGTTAATGGGTCCCTCCAGCCTTGGGTTCTAGCACAGCAGGAGGACTCTATGTGTCTCAGTACTTTGGTCCTTGTTGTGGGCACAGACACCCCAGCGATGGGTCTGCACTGCTCTAGGACCCCACACACAAAAGGCATACCATGGCTCAATTTCTGAGCACTCTGTGGTGTGTGGATGCAGACACCTCAGACAGCAGGTCCTCACTCTCTTGCTCCCAGCCTCAACCACCCCAATATTTCTAAATTTGCCTAGGAAAAAGTCTGCGTCCTCCTCTGTGTGGCAAAGCACCCTGGGTATTAAGGACCAACATCCCATATCCTCAATTGACTTATATTGGACTATATATAAGGACTACATATCCCATGATCCTAAGTGGCTGTTGTGGCATTCAGTCCCCTCTTCACAGGCCCCCCACTGTTGCTGAATTGTCCATCATTGCTTCCAGATGGGGGGATACTACACAGAGCCACTTTGGTCCTCAGTGCAGCAGCAGTGGTGAGAGGAGGCCCCAGTGGGTTATGGAACACACACAGAGGTGCACAGCCCACTCCACACAGTAACACAGAAATTATAGGAGAGGGCTAGCTGGGGTGCACACAGCCCGGCACTCCTCTTGGCAATAATACTGCAATGGGGGGGGTTGAGTGGGCGGAGGTTCACAAACATTGAGCCAGCAGGCACCTGGCCACAAACAAAAGCAGAGTCTTAATTCAACTGTGCCCTTCTAAGTTGACACTGCTTAAGGCCACCCCTACCACACTGCAAAGGAGAAATCTGAGGTAGATAAAAACAAGCATACATTCTCACCTCTATGATGCAGCTTTAGTCTAATGCTGCAGTTGTCCCCCGTCTGACCTAAGACTGAGAACTGAGCGATCACATGACTTCTCATCACTCAGCTATCAGTCTTCAGAGCTATTGGAAATCAGTGACTGTTGCCGCTCTCCGCTCTGCCCCTCCAGTGCACACTGAAGCAATGGGATAGTGAGGGAGCAAGCGCAGCTATCTTCATCTCTCAGCTGCACGTTAAGAGCTGGAGTCAACTGTCAATCAGGCATCTGGATGAATCTGAACAATATGGTTGGGATCCTTGTAGAGCCTGGAGCAGCTTTGTGACATCAGCTAATAGCTGGATTTATTGATTAATATTCTGGTAAAAAGGTGCTAAAAATACACAGGAGCACAAGACCAAATGTTTAGAGGCCATTTTACAATAAAATATAAAATGTATAATCCAACACGTTTCAGGAGTGTGCAAAGCCTTTGCAATCAGCTGAATGATCTCACTCCTAATACTGGAATTTTAATGTTTAGAATTTTTAACTCATTCAACCTTATGACCATCTGGGTTCTTACATTTTTAAGCCCTGGTGAAGCGAGTCCACTAGAACCCCCAAAATGCATTGGTTTGTCCTTTTGACAATTTATGATAAAGAAAAAAAAATTTGGTCTTTTAGAATTTGCTCCGGCTCTCCTGGCTTGACTGTAAAGATCACATCCAGTCTTACATTCATTGTAGCAAGATCTTGGTGCACTGCTCACTAGTATTTTAGCATAAGCTTCAATATAATATACACAATTCAAGATATCATCCGAGGACACACATAAGCCTGATGTCTTTTATTTAGAGCCTTGCCTAGATTATAAAGAGAATTAAACCATGGTCAATGATCACAAGGTTGGTAAGGCCTTGAGAAAGTATGTAGGATGCACACAGTGCTCACGATTTTCATCTCTTTAGAATTTATGCAAACTGCTAAAACAAGGGAATTACTTCTATGAGTGCCCTCAGATGATTCCTTGAATTGTGGAAGTTAAAACTTGTGTTAAGGTCTGCATTAAGATGCACTTATATTTCACGTAGACAACCAAGTTTTTCTAAGGAAGCTTTTTTTTTCATATATCACTTGAGTTTTATTTTGTGATTTTTCTACAGTGATTACATTCTGAGAACAAACAACAAAAACAGCATTATATGTCTTTCTCAAAGCCATTCAATTACATTTTTATTTGAACTATTCAAGGCTGCCTCAAAACTCTGCACATCCAGTTTCCTAGAACGGCTATGGCCAACTTTGACCTCAACAAGGTCATAAGAGAGGTTGTCCAAAACATTTGCAGAGAGAAAAGCATGCTGGAACCAGCCGGCTGGCACTACCCCATGTAATGCCATTTCTTGGATATCTGCACCGTAAAATTACATTGCAGTCAGTTCCAGCCTGGGCTATGAATTCGGGAAAGACTTGTGTATATATTTACAGTGGTTAAAAAAAAAGCAGCAGAAAATAATGGTGTCTACTGGGGCTGATAGCTTGCTATCACTGCAGGTTCTGATGAATCAGAGTGCAAGAGGTTAGCACTGGGAAGAAAGCATAAAATAAATGCTATTTCTGCTAAGAGAAGCGTGAACGCCAGTCTCCGTTTTTTGGCTGCATTTTTTGTGGAGAAACCGAAGATGTTTCCACATCAGTATTCAAAGTAAAGACTATTTTTAAGGGAGGCTATCATGCATTTTCATCAGTTCCTATTTGCATTATTATTGTAAAGTTTATCTGAAAGTAATTTTTTATATCGTTTTCATATTTTTTTGCTTGCTTGCTTTGCCATTTTTTTTCTCTTTTACATTTCTGATATAGAGTTGTGGTTTCTCCATCATTTGGTTGTTTGTGTTCTTGCAGATCAGCTGCAGCTAAGAAATCAATTGCAAATCTTTTAGAATGTGTGTTTTCAGTAAAATTTTGAAAAAGTTATGCCCTTAATCCTTTCACTGCCAGCACTGTTTTTATGTTTTTTTTCATACATGTTTAAAAAATAAATTTAAGCCTGAAGATTTATTTAAACCCCAAAACACTACTATAAATATTTTCTGAGAGCAGAGACCCTGCAGAATAAATTAATGGTAGTTCCAAATGTTTATGTCACAAGATATTTGCGTGATGGTTTATCAAGAGGACATTTTCAGGACACACAAATGTAATATATTACCCACTCTTGGGGTAAATTCACTATAAAATATGAGGTTACAACAAGCCGATAGATACCCAACATATCAAGCTTTGTAAATTTACAAATTGCATGTACCCGTTAAACAGCCCCTGATGATGCCTTGTGATGAAATGTGTAGGAAAAGGCCAGATGCTGTGACATCAACACGCACGCTGAGATTGCATGGATGGAGTCCGAGGTTGTTTACATGCATATGCGCTGACGCCTTACTACATGTGAGTGTTTTTAATCACTAATTTTAATAACATTTTTATTTGATTTACAGTATTGGGAGCGCTAATCTCTTTGTACCTTTTCATACATGTCAGGTGTGGAGGTGATCCTGGTAAGGAGTACTGGATCCCTATAAAGTATTGGACCTTGGCATTTGTGATCATCATTAATTATATAACCACTCTGTTGAGGGGGGTCAATTCCTTTTGGTAAGCCTCCATGTTGGGAATAGAGGTGGAATAGCATTTGGAAGAGGATCACTAAGGAAGATTTTGATTTCTGTTGGTGTCACATTGCACATTTATGAAGATTTTATATGGCACTTATTCACCTTTTGATTGTTATTGTTTTGTTGTTTTATTCATTAAAATACACTATATTGTCATAAGTATTGAGACACCTGCCTTTACCTGCACATGAACTTTAATGGCATCCCAGTCTTAGTCCACAGGGTTCAATATTAAGTTGTGAAAGATGGGTGTAGTGTAACGCTATCTATTTAGATAGCGCTACACTACACCCATCTTTCACATATGCACAATGGATAACTATTCAAGCGTGAGCAGCAATTTCCCAGGGCACCATTCAATAGTGGTAGCGCAAGGATCACATACCATTTCTTATATTCAATATGGAGTTGGCCCACCCTTTGCAGATATAACAGTTTCAACTCTTCTGGGAAGCTGTCCACAAGCTTTAGGAATGTGTCTATGGGAATGTTTGACCATTCTTGCAGAAGTGCATTTGTGAGGTCAGGCACTGATGTTGGACAAGAAGGCCTGGCTTACAGTCTCTACTCTAATTCATTCCAAAAGTATTCTATCAGGTTCAGGTCAGGGCTCTGTGCAGGCTAGCTGTTAAGTTCCTCCACCCCAAACTCGCTCATCCATGTCTTTATGGACCTTACTTTGTGCACTGGTCCAAATCATTTTGGAGGGGGGATTATGGTGTGGGGTTGTTTTTCATGGGTTGGGCTTGGCCCCTTAGTTCCAGTGAAGCGAACTCTTAAGGCGTTAGCATACCAAGACATTTTAGACAATTTCATGCTTCCAACTTTGTGGGAACAGTTTGGGGATGGCCCCTTCGTGTTACAACATGACTGGGCACCAGTGCACAAAGCAAGGTCCATAAAGAAATGGATGAGCAAGTTTGGGGTAGAGGAACTGGACTGGTCTGCACAGATTCCTGACCTCAATCTGATAGAACACCTGGGGGATGAATTAGAGAATGTGAGACAGGCCTTTTTATCCAACATCAGTGCCTGACCTCACAAATGCGCTTCTGGAAGAATGGTAAAACATTCCCATAGACACTCCTAAACCTTGTGGACAGCCTTCCCAGAAGAGTTGAAGCTGCTAGAGCTATAAATGGTGGGCCAACTAAATATTGAACCCTACAGACTAAGACTGGGATGCCATTAAAGTTCATGCGCATGTAAAGGCAGGTGTCTCAATAGTTTCTGACAGTATAGTGTATGTTTATTCATGGTTTTGATTATACACATTGCTATTATTTTAGAGTGTCATATATTTTCCACAAGTACATTTTCCTTTGCATTATA
>BLSH010044412.1:885378-910242 GCA_018402905.1 Glandirana rugosa
CTGTTTCAGGCCCAGGCCCAGGCCTGCCTTGGGCTTGCTAGCGTGCCTGTTGCTTGGGGTAACTTTAGTTACCCCTGGGCTTGAAAATACGTGTTTTTACCGACATTGTTTCAGGACCTTTCGGGATCTCCCGACGTTTTCCTTCATTTTACCCCCATTCCCATCCCGTTCACGGGATGTTTTTTTACCCCTGTCCCTTTATTGACATTTATAAAAATTTTTTTATTTTTGTATTTTTTTCGTTTTTACCTCCACTTACACCTAGTAGAAGTTTGACACAGACTTTTACTAATTAATTGCCATCTTCGGTATATTGACAAGATTTTAGTAGAAGTTTGATCCCGTTCACGGGATGTTTATTTAACCCTATCCCTTTTATTTAATTTTAGTTCATTTTTTTGCCCTTCCGTGCGATCGTTCGGGTTCCGTCCGGACCCGGACCCGGACTTTGTCCCGAAGTTCGGACGGACCAGCAGAACCCGAACTTCCAGAGGTTCGCTCAACTCTAGTAGGGACATATTTGAAGCAACGGAAATTCCTTGCTCAGTTGTTCAAGTGTTTTTACATTCGGGCCTTCAAATAGCTGTGAGAAGTATTTAATCCCAGCTTCCCTTCACAGAGTGTGTCCTGGAATTTTCATTAATTCGGGGTATGACTCGTTACACCATATAGGGGTACATTTCAGGAACCCTCCAATGCCTACCCTTTTTTTAGTCTCTTTCCACACTTTGGCTATCACTTTTACAGTCATGTCTTTCAGTGGTGCATCTGGCAATCCTGACTCCATCTGTGACATAGCAGAGTATTGCTCCAGGGATCTAATCAGCAGGGTTCTAGAGGGGTCTAACATCTCAGGTAAGTCCCATCCCGACAAGTGCTGCAATTGGGCTGCCAAAAAGTACGTAAAGGAATGAGGTACAGCCATTCCTCCCTGGTCCTTGGGGTATTGTAATGTAGATAATTTAATCCGGGCCACTCCCTCCCTCCATATCAGCGCTCTATAGAGTGAATCAACACAGGCAAACCAGTAGTGGGGCATCCACACCGGGGCATTATGTAGTATGTACAATAGTTGTGGGGCCCAGACCATTTTGATTTTCTGGTTCTTTAATTCTTCATATAAACTGTGGATAAAATAAAATGTGCTATTATATGCCTTAACAAGAGCAGGAGGAAATAAATGATTTTTTTAAAATAAACAGGACACAATGTCATATTTGGAAGATTCTTTGCTCTAGACTATGTCTGTTAAATAATTATAACATTTTCACTTGTCCTTGTGGGCCTTTATGTTGAAGTCTTTTTACTTTGAGACACTCATCTCTTCAGACTGTTCTAAGCATCTGTGCTTCAGTGTCCTCTGTTGCATTATTATTACTTTATCACAGTTTAGCCAATCTCACAGGTGCTCGTCAAGACAACCAGCTATGACTACGGCTTGTCTCATTTTGCAGAATGCTTCATCTCTGCTTAATAAAAGCTTTGCTATTTCTGTGGGTTCCAATTCACAATGTAAAACAAGACACCTTATATGAGTTTTCTGTGTATGCCAAGCACTGGCAGGGTTCATAAAGAGATGGATGAGTGAGTTTGAGGAGGAGAAACTTGACTGGCCTGCACAGAGTCCTGACCTCAACCCGATAGAACACCTATGTGATGAATTAGAGCAGAGACTGTGAGCCAGACCTTCTCGTTCAACATCAGTGCCTGACCTCACCTGCGCTTCTGGAAGAATGGCAATGCATTCCAATAGACACACTCCTAAATCTTGTAGACAGCTGTATAGGGATAATAGTGATCCTTACTGATCCATGTCGTAGTATATATCAATTATTATAATAGTTAACCACTTAAGGACCGCCCCACGTACATTTACTGTGGCAGGGCGGCCCTTAAGCACAAAATCTGTACCTGAAAATTATTGTTGTCTTCAGCTCTGGGGCACAGGCTCACACTGTGATTGGACGGCTGCAATGGGACCCGTGGATCGTTCGTAGGAGAGACAGAACGGCGGTCTGCCTATGTAAACAAGGCAGACTGCTGTTCTGTAACAAAGGGAGAGAGAGATCCATGAAATCATAAACACAGATGTCTCTCTTCCTCCAGTCTGTCCATCCCCCACACAGTAAGAAAGCACACCCAGGGAACACAGTTAACCCTTTGATTGCACCTGATGTTAACCTCTTCCCTGCCAGCGTCATTTATACAGTGTCAGTGCATTTTTTTTAGCACTGATATTGGTGTCTCTGGTCCCCAAAAAGTTTCACTTAGGCTTAATGTACACGGGACACTTTTTTAACCTCTCCTGAATTATTTTTTTGACAGCTAGAAGCCGACGCTTAAAAACAGCCGTTTAGCCGCGTTTTGCATGCCATGTTCGCATCTAGGAGCATTTTTTTAAAAAATGAAAACGCCTGTAAACAAAACACTGCTAACCATTTAGCAACGTTTACAAGCTGATACAGGCATTTGGCGTTTCAAATGCCTCTGAACTTCCATCCGAACAATTTTTTTTGGGGTTACAAAAAAAATCTTTTAACATAGAGGAGAGTTCAGGGGCAGCTGGAAAAAAATGCCCAAATGCTCCCAAACGTTCGTTTACCAGCAGCAGTGTATATGAGGCCTTAGTGTCAGATTTGTCCGCCGCAATGTCACAGTCCTGCTAAAAATTGCTAATCACCGCCATTACTAGTAAAAAAAATAAAAATAAATAAAAAGTCCCTAAATGTATCCCATAGTTTGTAGACGGGATAACTTTTGTGCAAACCAATCAATATACGCTTTTTGGGATTTGTTTTACTAAAAATATGCAGTAGAATATATATTGGCCTAAATTGATGAAGAAATTCAATTTTTTTTATTGGATATGTTTAATAGCACAAAGTAAAAAATATTTTTGCTTTTCAAAATTGTCGGCCTTTTTTGTTTATAGCGCAAAAAATAGAAAAAAAATGCAGAGATGATCAAATACCACCAAAAGACAACTCTATTTGTGGGGAAAAAGGCCATCAATTTTATTTGGGTTCAACATCGCATGACCGCATGAGGCGCACTCCCGCCCGCAACTGGGGCTGCGCAAGCCGCCGTACAGCTATGGCGATTCACACAACAGTGCCAACCTGCTGCCATCAATTGACGGTGGGCAGTCGGCAAGCGGTTAATGTCTAAACCGCTGGCAACAAAAGTGAGTGCACTCCTAAGTGAAAATGTCCAAATTGTGCCCAATTAGCCATATTCCCTCCCCGGTGTCATGTGACTCATTAATGTTACAAGGTCTCAGGTGTGAATGGGGAGCAGGTGTGTTAAATTTGGTGTTATCAATCTCATTCTCTCATACTGGTCACTGGAAGTTCAACATGGCACCTCACCGCAAAGAACTCTCTTAGGATCTGAAAAAAAGGATTGTTGCTCTACATAAAGATTGCCTAGGCTATAAGAAGATTGCCAAGACCCTGAAACTGAGCTGCAGCACGATGTGCCAAGACCATACAGCGGTTTAACAGGACAGGTTCCACTCAGAACAGGCCTCGCCATGGTCGACCAAAGAAGTTAAGTGCACATGCTCAGCATCATATCTAGAGGTTGTCTTTGGTAAATATATGTATGAGTGATGCCAGCATTGCTGCAGAGGTCAAAGGGGTAGTGGGTCAGCCAGTTAGTGCTCAGACCATAAGCCACACACTGCATCAAATTGGTCTACATGGCTGTCGTCCCAGAAGGATGCCTCTTCTAAAGATGATGCACAAGAAAACCCATAAACAGTTAGCTGAAGACAAGCAGACTAAGAACATGGATTACTGGAACTATGTCCTGTGGTCTGATGAGACCAAGATACACTTATTTGGTTCAGATGGTGTCAAGCGTGTGTGGTGGTAACCAGGTGAGGAGTACAAAGACAAGTGTGTCTTTCCTACAGTCAAGCATGGTGGTGGGAGTGTCATGGTCTGGGGCTGCATGAGTGCTGCCGGCACTGGGGAGCTACAGTTCATTGAGGGAACCATGAATGCCAACATGTACTGTGACACACTGAAGCAGAGCATGAACCCCTCCCTTCAGGGACTGGGCCGCAGGGCAGTATTCCAACAAGATAATGACCCCCAAACACACCTCCAAGATGACCACTGCCTTGCTAAAGAAGCTGAGGGTAAAGGTGATGGACTGGCCAAGCATGTCTCTAGACCTAAACCTTATTGAGCATCTGTGGGGTATCCTCAAATGGAAGGTGGAGGAGGGCAAGGTCTCTAACATCCAACAGCAACATGATGTTGTCATGGAGGAGTGGAAGAGGACTCCAGTGGCAACCTGTGAAGCTCTGGTGAACTCCATGCCCAAGAGAGTTAAGGCAGTGCTGGAAAATAATGGTGGCCACACAAAATATTGACACTTTGGGCCCAATTTGGACATTTTCACTTAGGGAAACAAAACGTACTTTTGTTGCCAGCGGTGTAGACATTAGCCCCGATTCACACAGGTGTGCTGTGCGATATCACATGTGATTTGCACCCCACTGCAGTGCAGATCACATGCGATGTCCGTGTGATACGATTTCAGCCATACAGATAGTATGGCTGAAATCACATCATATTCAGACTCAAAACGTACAGGACCCTTTCTTGCACAGGCACCAGAATCAGATCGCATAGATGTTCACACCTATGCGATCCGATTCATGTCCAAACTGCGATATGCGAGCTGAAAAGGGGGTGTCGTTAACATTGTATTGACACTCCCCTCAGTTCGCATATGGCAGTGTGAACAAGTCGGGTGCGATGCGGGAACTTCAGTGGATTCGCAGGGCTCCCGCATCGCACCAGTGGCTTAAAGGCTTTGTGTTGAGTAATTTTGAGGGGACAGCAAATTTACACTGTTATACAAGCTGTGCACTCACTACTTTACATTGTAGCAAAGTGTAATTTCTTCAGTGTTGTCACATGAAAAGATAGAATAAAATATTTACAAAAATGTGAGGGGTGTACTAACTTTTGTGAAATACTGTATATATATATATATATATTGTGTGCTTTTAATTTTTCCTGGAGTTCAGCTTTAATCTATAGCGCAGAAGGAGGTACGTGTAATGTACAATGTACAAATGTTTACTGTAAATCCTGTAGTATTAACTTGACTGTCAGCAGCATTACCATTACCCACACTTCCGGTCCCAGCACTCTGCTATGCATTGTTTAATTTGAAATAGTCAGCCCTATAGACTACTGCAGGATCCATTCGTCATCATCTGTCATCAGTTGGAAGCTCTGTCACATTTATGAAGTACAATTGTCAGACAGATGTGCCAGAGCGTCTGCCCCATCATGTCTCTTTCACCATCACTTGTCCACTATCTGGATTCCCCACTCATCAATAACACTTGCTGCATTTATAATATACAAATAACACATTTCCATGCTCTGATTGCTTTTTAACTCGTTCATGCTGCCTCCCAGTGGACTTTAAGAGGGCTTCCCTATCATGGTATCGCTGTGATTGGTTTTCACATCGGTCACATGATCAGAAGCCCGTCCTGCTGGCTACCAATCAGAAACCGTGACCACAAGCTTTCGATGACAGTAGAGTCAGTGAGCTCTCAGCACACAACCTCAAGCTGCTGTGGATGCACATGTGCTGTGGCTGGACATTAAAGCCCTCTTTTCCTGCCGTCACATATATGTGTTACATGGCTGGCGATGGTTTAAACTTCAGCTCCAGAAGATTTAACTGACAATTGCGCGGTCGTGCGACACTATACCCAAATAAAATGTATGTCCTTTTTTTCCCCCCACATATAGAGCTTACTTTTGGTGGTATTTGATCACCTCTGCGGGTTTTATTTTTTGCGCTATAAACCAAAAAAACTGACAATTTTGAAAAAAAAAAACATTTTTTACTTTCTGCTTTAAAACATATCCAATAAAAAAAATCTAATTTCTTCATCAATTTAGGCCAATATGTATTCTGCTACATATTTTTGATAAAATAAAATCCCAATAAGCATATATTGATTAGTTTGTGCAAAAGTTATAGCATCTACAAACTATGGGATAGATTTATTTATTTTACTAGTAATGGCAGCGATCAGGGACTTATAGCGGGGATGCGATATTGCGGTGAATAAATTGGACACTAACTGACACTTGTGACACTTTTTTGAGAACCAGTGACTCTAATACAGTGATCAGTGCTAAACATGTGCACTGTCACTGTACTAAAAGGGGATAGTCTGTGTGAAAGCCCCCCTTTGCCGCATGGAATCGTGGTGTGACCATTTCAAGACCCCCACTGATTGATTTCAATGGGGAACAATTCTATAGGTCAAAAAGGTCATGTGATGGTTTGAAATCTTCTGGAAGATCTGGGGGGTCTTAAGGATAGGTTAATTTAAAGTTACATGACCGCCCAGAACAAACCAAAATATTTGGTCTGACTGAACACACCAGCACCTCATTTCAATAAAGTATAGAGAACAACAAAAAGTAGAGTCAATGGGAGTTTATGTGGTGCTGATCCCCTCCCCCAGAAGAATTTTTAGAAAATCATATACTTAAAACCAAAACATTTTATTACAATTCATCATTAAAATCTTTTTGGGGAGACAAAACCCCTAAAACACATGAATAAATAAGAAACAGTGCAGCCTTCCTGAGATATCATCCTCCCTCATATATAATTCACAGCAAAAAGGACAGATATACAAATGGTATACAAAACGGGAGGGAAGGCGATAGTAAACCCAGCGCGTTTCGCAGTTGTAGCTTCATCAGGGGTTCAGGAGGTATTGTTGAGCATGATTACTAAGAAAAAGAAACACCGCCCAGAAAGACCCCCCGGAACATTCCATAAATCCAAGGGTCCCTATAAAAGTAACCTGCCAAAAGGGGTCTTTGCCAGTTGCCGGAGAGGGACACTTGAGGAGCGCCCTGCCCATCGAGCCTGTTTATGTGGCGGGTCCCTTTCATTATGAAAAGGGACAGGTAAGAAGAATTTTAAGGTAAAATGTTATTTGAGCTTGAGCCTTAGTGACTGGGCTGATATGTTAAAGTTTATGGTTTTATTGCTCAATAAAGTAATGGTTAACTGACAATGAGGTGATAAAATATGTATATTGTGAAAACCAATAAACAAGACTGCGGCCGATATTAATCCCAATTTGTTGTTGAGTGTTTCTTCTTTGTATGCTTGGAGAAATGTCGTCTGCAATCCCATTCATCTGGCTTGCATTTTCTACTAAACAAACTACTGTATAATTGCAGGTTTAGCCCCATGGAGAGCCATTGCCAGCAGATTTGCCTGCAGGCTAAATCCATCTCTTCACTGATATTGTACATTAAAGATCCAATGGTTGTTCACCTGCAGCTGCATTCACCTGGTGCACATTCATCCTATTGCAAATGGCCAATAAATCTAATTTGGGTAAATAACAATTAATTCACAAATATATCTATACCTTTCCACCTTCTATCCAACACAAAAAAAAATGTTGGTTTTAAAAAAAATGTAAACACTTCAATACTGGCCACTTTCACCCCTTTCCTGCCCAGACCAATTTTCATATTTCAGCGCTGTCGCACTTCGAATGACAATTGCGTGGTCATGCAACACTGTACCCAATCAAAATTTTTATCAATTTTTTTTGAGACAGATAGAGCTTTGTTGTATTGGTATTTAATCACCACTGGGTTGTTTATTTTTTGCTAAACAAATAAAAAAATACTGAAATTTTTGAAAAAGAAAACGTTTTTTTTATAAAATTTTGTAATTAAGTAATTTCTCTCCTTCACTGATGTGCGCTGATGAGGCTGCACTGACAGACACTGATAGACTTCACTGATGGACACTGATGGGCACTGGTGAAGAGGCACTAATATGCAGCACTGATGGGCAATAATAGGCAGCACTGATATGTAGCACTGATGGGTAGCAATGATGGACACCTATAGGTAGCACTGATGGGCACTGATAGGCAGCAATGATAGGCACTGATAGGCAGCACTGATGGGCTCTGATATATGGCACTGATAGGGGGCAATGATAGCCAACCCCTATATGCTAAATGAATAGATTTATGCATAGCATGAATCTATCCATGACCACTGCGGCACCCCCTATTCATGTGGCCGGCTCCTTTCAGGACACATGAATTACAGTGGCGGGGGGGTGTTTCTTCGAAGCACCTGATTACAGCCATAGGGTCTAATAGGTTTCGAAATAGAGTGGCTTGGAGTGCAGAGCACTGCGCTCGCAGCCCAGTCAAGTGCGTTAGAAAAGCAAATGAATATTCACTTTTCTAACACTGAATGGCCTCTCTACCAATCAGGAAGTGTGGATCTGTTACCCGTTTCCCTAATGGCTGAGAAGTCAACCGATCCTATTGAATGCCTTGGAGGAGAAGGATGCCGCTGTGATCCACACCACAGGAGGAGAAGCACGGAGGAGAGCTGCAGCTCGCTGGACACCGCTGCCTGCCAACCTGCTTCCTAGATGGGGTAAGTTTGGGGTTTTGATGTCCTGATTGTCCTCCCGGGGGGGGGGGGTCGGGCTGTTTGCTACCCCTCTAAAAGTAAAAAACACAGACCACTAGAGTTGAGCAGACACCTGGATGTTCATGTTCAGGCTCGGCGGGTTCGCGGAAAAGTTCGGGTTCGGTACCGAACTTGACCCGAACTTCACCCCGTACCCCGAACCCCATTGAAGTCAATGGGGACCCAAACTTGGCTGTAAAAAGTCCTGGAAAGTGCTAGAGGGCTGCAAAAGGAAGTAACATGGTGGTAAGAGTAGGACAAGTGCCCTACAAAAAAATGGGGATAGGGGAAAAAAACTTAAAATCAAATAAAAAAAATAAAAATGGGAAGCAGGGGTGGATGTGGAGTAGGAGCCTAGAGGTTGACTAGGCCGTGACCGTGGCAGTGTAGGTGGAAGTGGCGGTGGTGGAGGAGGAGGAGGAGGAGGAGGTAGCCAACACATTTTGTTGTTTGTTTTTTTTTTTTTTTCTAATTGGGGTAGCCCTGACCCTATAGCAGTAGGCGATGATTTTAGAACAATAATCTGTCCCTTACAGCAACAGCAGGAACCTGACCCTATAGCAGTAGGCAATGATTTCAGAACAATAATCTGTCCCTTACAGGAGCAGCAGGAACCTCTCCCTATAGAACTAGGAGACGATTTTAGAACAATAATCTGTCCCTTACAGCACCAGCAGGAACCTCTCCCTATAGAAATAGGAGATGATTATAGAACAATAATCTGTCCCTTACAGCACCAGCAGGAACCTCTCCCTATAGAACTAGGAGATGATTATAGAACAATAATCTGCCTCTTACAGCAACAGCAGGAACCTGACCCTATAGCAGTAGGCAATGATTTTAGAACAATAATCTGTCCCTTACAGCAACAGCAGGAACCTGACCCTATAGGAGTAGGCAATGATTTTAGAACAATAATCTGTTCCTTACAGCAACAGCAGGGACCTAACTCTTTAGGAGTAGGCGATGATTTTAGAACAATAATCTGTCCCTTACAGCAACAGCAGGAACCTGACCCTGTAGCAGTAGGTGATGATTTTAAAACAATAATCTGTCCCTTACAGGAGCAGCAGGAACCTCTCCCTGTAGAACTAGGAGACGATTTTAGAACAATAACCTGTCCCTTACAGCAACAGCAGGAACCTCTCCCTATAGAACTAGGAGATGATTATAGAACAATAATCTGTCCATTACAGCAACAGAAGGAACCTGACCCTATAGCAGTAGGCAATGATTTTATAACAATAATCTGTCCCTTACAGCAACAGCAGGAACCTGACCCTATGGCAGTAGGCGATGATTTTAGAACAATAATCTGTCCCTTACAGCAACAGCAGGAACCTCTCCCTATAGCACTAGGAGATGATTTTAGAACAATAATCTGTCCCTCAGAGCAGTAGACTACTCTACCTAGTCCAGTATCAGATTGTTCTGTAATGCAGGATAAGATGTTATTAGATCTGCAATCTGTCCCTCAAAGCAGGAGTAGTAAACTCTACCTAGTCCAGAATCAGATTGTTCTGAAATGCAGGATGAGATCTGAAATCTGTCCCTCAAAGCAGTAGTAGTAGTAAACTCTACCTAGTCCAGTATCAGATCGTTCTGTAATGCAGGATGAGATGTTATTATATCTGCAATCTGTCCCTCACAGTGACGCAGCATCCTCTCCCTACACTACCCAGAGAGCATGTGACATGCAGCACTACGTGACTCCAGCTTATACAGAGGCTGGGTCACATGATGCACTGGCCAAACGCAGCCATGCCATTAGTAGGCATGGCTGTGATGGCTTCTAAGGGCAAACCAGTGAAACGCTTGTTGATTGGCTGCCCTGCAGCTATTCAACAGGCGGGATAAAAAACCCGAACCCCGAACACAAACCCAAACTTTTTTTCAAATGTCAGGGTTTGGGTCCGGGTCACGGACACCCCAAAGTTCGGTACGGACCCGAACTTTACAGTCCGGGTTCGCCCAACTCTACCGACCACCAATGGCTCTGGGCCTATTAAAAATGACTTTTATAACAAAGTAACACATATATGTTCTTTATGCAATCCACAGACAAAACTTAAAAAACACACTTTTTTCCACTTTGATCAGTGTTGCTAAAAAAAAAGTGTCATTGTAGATGAGAACTATACATTGTATTCTATAATTTGTCCTGTTAAAAATTGCACTAAAATTATGATTCTGGTCCAAAGCATTGCAAAGTTATTTACAAATGAAATAAAGTCTTTTTCCTCTGATTTTGTGCCTTTTTAAATGCAACGCTATAAAAATTGATGAATAATAGAAGAAAAGTTTAAATAATAATGGTTAGTAAAATAGATATTAAAAAGAACCAGGGAAATTATAGCTATAGGGAAACGGGGAAGAAAGCGATAACTAGGAATAATTATGTTAAACTAAGGGTTAGGAAGGGTTTAAAAGGGATTACATTTAATTAAAATTTAAAAAAAAAGAAAAGCTTTTTCTTTTAATTGTTAGGTTGTGGTAACTGACATCATATACAGATAGAAGAGGTATCGAAAAAACGTCTCTGAAAGCAGCCTAAGGCCTCATACGCAATGGATGTTTGTAACGCTGTTGTTAGGGGCCTCTGGTGTTTTTTTTTTTCTGCCTTTAATCGCCCCCTGGCATGTTAGCGTATGTGTCCATGCACATATAGGAGTTTAAAGGAGTTTAGAGGCAGATGTGTTTGAAGGCAGAAAAAACCCCACTGCCAGCACATCCAGAAACAGCAGCATTCTGCCAGAAAAAACACTTGACGTGTGTAAACGTGTCTAAACGCACCTATATGCGCATTAACACTAGGCATAAATTATAATTCTGGCCATTGAAAAGAATTAAAGGCTCATTTTTTTTTAATAACAAAAAATATTATAATCACTTCCTCCATCGAGTGCCCCTCTGGCAGCAGCTTGCTACAGGGGGCACCCAGGCTGAGTCAGAGCTTCGGGTATCCATTCAGACATGGAGCCCTGACCTGGCCCCGTCCCCTCTCTCCCCTGATTGGCTGACTGACTTTAATTCACAATCGTGGGAGCCAATGGCACTGCTGCTGTGTCTCAGCCAATCAGAAGGAGTGTTCTGGGTGGCTGAGGGGATCGTGGGCATCGCTGGAGGGAGAAGGGGCTCAGGTAAGTATTAGGGGAGGCTCAGGAGGCTGCCACACACAGAAGGTTTTTTTTATCTTAATGCATAGAATTCATTGAGATAAAAAAAACCTTCTGACTTTACAACCCCCTTAACACCCATTACATGCATTTAAAAGCATCAAGCATTTTTTTTTGTGACAAAATGCTGCCACCAGGAAAGGCGACTAGGAGAAATGGCCAAACGTCCAGTGTGCGTGAGGCCTAAATCTGCAGAAGAATGAAACAAAAGGTCAAAAGATACTTTGTTACTTTGCATCTCTCTAGCTTACATTTGAACAATGTTTATAAACACTATTTCAGATGGTCCATTTTTTACATCAGCAGCTATTGAAGTTACACAGCAACCCCTGGCAAAAATAATATACAAAATATACACTCCCCTGCCACTCTACTAGGTATGCCTTGCTAGTACCAGGTTGGACCCCCTTTTGCCTTCAGAGCTGCCTTAATTCTTTGTGGCATAGATTCAACAAGATGTTGGAAACATTTCTCAGAGATTTTGGTCCATAGTGACATGATAGCATCACGCAAAAAGCTGCACATCCATGATGTGAATTTCCCGCTCCACCACATCCCTAAGCTGCTCTATTGGATGAGATCTGGTGACTGTGGAGGCCATTGGAGTGCAGTGACCTCATTGTCCAGTGGTGAGATGATTGGAGTTTTGTGACATGGTGCATTATCCTGCTGGAAGGAGCCATCAGAAGATGGGGACACTGTGGTCTTAAAGGGATGGACATGGTCAGCAACAATGCTCAGGAAGGCCGTGGTGTTTAAACGATGCTCAATTGGTACTAAGGGGCCCAAAGTGTGCCAAGAAAATATCCCCCACACCATTACACCACCACCACCAGCCTAAACCGTTGATACAAGGCAGGATGGATCCATGCTTTCATGTTGTTTACACCAAATTCTGACCCTACCATCTGAATGTCGCAGCTGAAATGGAGACTCATCAGACCAGGCAACATTTTTCCAATCTTCTATTGTCCAATTTTGGTGAGCCTGAGCGAATTGTAGCCTCAGTTTCCTGTTCTTAGCTGATAGGAGTGGCACCCAGTGTGGTCTTCTGCTGCTGTAGCCCATCTGCTTCAAGGTTCGATGGGTTGTGCATTCAGAGATGGTATTCTGCATACTTTGGTTGTAACGAGTAGTTATTTGAGTTAATTTTGCCTTTCTATCATCTCGAACCAGTCTACCCATTCTCCTCTGACCTCTGACATCAACAAGGCATCCACATAACTGCTGCTCACTGGATATTTTCTCTTTTTAGGACCATTCTCTATAAACCCCAGGGATGGCTGTGTGTGAAAATCCCAGTAGATCAGCAGTTTTTGAAATACTCAGACCAGCCCATCTGGCACCAACCATGCCACGTTCAAAGTCACTTAAATCCCCTTTCTTCCCCATTCTGACGCTGGGTTTGAACTTCAGCAAGTTGTCTTCACCACATCTACTGTAGATGCCTAAATGCATTGAGTTGCTGCCATGTGATTGGCTGATTAGCAATTTGTATTACCAAGCAATTGAACAGGTGTACCTAATAATGTGGCTGGTGAGTATATGTATCCTGCATATATATTATACTGTATATGGAATATAGTTATGCCAATCAAGGTTAGGTCCAAATCTAAATATAATAATTACCAACTGACAGAGTGCGAGGTGAGAAGAGACGATCAGCGGCATCTCCTCACAGGGACGCTGTGAAAAGTTAATCAGGGCACTGATCATCAGTGCCCTAATTACAATGCAGCCCCAGCAGTGCCCATTAGTGATGCCACTCTATACACACCAGTGACACCAGTCTCTGCCCATCAGTGACACCAGAAGAACAAAGCACACAAGGGCACACTGGCCTAGCACATTATCCTTGGTAAAAATGTATTTATTAAAAGATCATAAAAACATACTCACAAACAAGTTCAAATAACAGGCATTTCAAGCACTGGAACAGCTAAGTATCCAATCCACCGTTTCCTGTTGGTGTCCTAGAAAGGCTGACTAACGTGTTTCGAGGCCACAGCCTCTTCCTCAGAGCTAGGCAGCAGCTGGTTACAGTTTGTGTCCAATATTTGGTATTTATTTTGTGTCCTTACAGAAGTCCCTGACAGGCTTCTTCATACTATGAGTCTCACAGCTGTTTTCTACACATCAGTCTGTGCCCATCAGGGAGGCAAATCTGTGCCCATCAGTTATGCCAATCAGTGCTGCCTTTCAATGCACATCAATGCCTGCCCATCAGTGCTGCCTATCAGTGAAAGTTGAAAAATGGCCTGGGCAGGAAGGGGGTGAAAGTGCCTGGTATTGAAGAAGTTAACTTTATATTTGAAATGTATATTGTCAGCAATACCACCATTTTATTGAAGGGGCTATTTATTCATTCTACGCTAGTGTGTAGATCACAGCATAGATTCTGTGCAGACTAGAATACAGTTTCAAGATGGCCTTGTGGTGTCTACAGCCCACGCTAAGCTCGGGCGACCTGACATGAAAATTACAACCGCTGACATCTCACTATCATGCACAATAAATAAAGCTGAGCACATTGGAAATGTCCATATCCCCCTGCAGCCAAACGTGAGATTTACACACTGCGCTGCCTTAATTTATTGCTAATCAATTAGTACGTTTTTCCAATGTAGATACTGAATCTTTGCCTGCGAAGGCACCTGGCGCTGATTTAGTGCTACAGACTTGCTCCATCAACCCCACTAATGTATTTTCTGACAGGCCTATGCACATTTAACATATTTGCATGGCTGCGCCCTGTACAGCTAGGCCGCACACAGCATGGTGATTGAAAGCGAGTCCTCTGCAGAAGGTATTTAACAAAGGCTCTATGTAATAAATAAGACAGTGGGGCATCCTGTGCGCAGGTAATGAATTTTTGATTGTCTGCCTCTCAATCAGAGAAAAGGGCTAAACCAATACCAGAACGCTTCAGAGGCAGGCCAATGAGCCGCTTGTACTGTTAAAGTGACACTAAATGATACTAAACATTGTATTCAAATATTCTTATTACTCCAAATAATAGGCTGCTGTGACCTGACTTCTTGTTTGAGGGTGGCTATGTTCTTCTCCATGGTCCCAATGTATGTAGGAACATAGTCACCCTCTCTTGTTTGCTCCTGAGATGGACTATGGACAACTGACATTTGTTGTGTGCAACTAACTAACTAATGTTCCAAAAAAATGGAAGTGAGGGGGAAATGAGGAGGTTCAGGAGCTCACAGATGATATTAAAAGGAGAAAGACAAATACAGTAAAAACCAATTAATAACATGAAAACACAGGGCCATTAAGTAGTGGATGTGTATGGATTATTTGGGGGGAATTAGGATGTAGTTTAGTGTTACTTTCAAGTTGAAGTTCAGTTAATTTTTTTTTTTTTGCTACAGCTACATCACATAACTTATCTGTGATGATTATTCTGTGGGGCGATGGCTCCTGTAGAACCCTCCTCTCCGGTGTTGCCTGGTCATCTTCACAGCCACTGGCAGCCCATCCATTAGGGGCACAGAGCCCCCCAATTCATTCGCCCCGCCTCTAATCTCCATGCAGGGCGCCGCATGCATAGATTTCTGTGGGTTTTTTATTTTTTTTATTTTAAGCACATGATTAGAGCCAGAGGCTATAATTGGCTTAAAAAAAGGGTGCCCAAGCTCACCCACTTGTGTGACATTAGCAAATTAATATTCACTAATGTCTTCCTGCTTCTCCTCCCGACCAATCAGGAAGCAGCTCCTGAGACCCGATTGGCCGGGAGTCTTAGGACGGGTCTCAGGACCTGCCTACTGTTCGGCCGGGAGAAGCATCGGCCCCGGCAGCAGCCTACCCCAGATTCAGCAGTGCACCACCACTTTGTCCTCCTCCCCGCACCTCTTGCGCAGTATAAGGTAAGGTCACTGATCACATGGGGGGAGGGGTGGCTTTAGTGCGAGAGGAACACGGCTGTGATCGATTGATTGATCGATCAAGAGCTGCGGGGTGGCTTTAGTGTGAAAGGATTGCTGCTGTGATTGATTGATCGATCGAGATCCGTGTGGGGGAGGATGCTAGTGTGAGGGTCAGGTCTGTTTGCTACCACCCCCCCCCCCCCACACACACACACACACACACACACACACACACACACACACACACACACACAATTTTGACCACCAGCCACCACTGTTCACAGCTCTGAACTTCTGGCAATGTGGGGGTTAGTACCTTTAGGTCTGTAGTTTAAATATGGTGCTGAAGCGCACCCCCCTTTTCTGTTCCCTAGCTTAATTGCTCAGTTTCCCCATCCACACTGATGAAATCCCTCCCTCTATTATATTTTCATGGTATTTATATGAATATTTGTTAGCATGCCATGTTGTTTTTATCATTAATGATAGGGATTAGAGTGGCCTCAGGCCAAGTGGGTACTAAGCTGCAATACAATTGTGTGTATATTATACCAATTTTTAGACTATGTACCATTATCGTGTACAATCTGCTTTACCATCAACGATGGGGATTAGAGAGCCCCCGGCTTATGTGGATATTATTTTGTCAAAACATTTGTGTAATTATATGAATTTTTTTGGTTTATGTATCATTATCATGTATGAATTGATTTTGAATCTGATATACATTATTACCATAATATACCATGTCTATAAACAAATATCAATTTTACCAAACTAGCTATTTACTTATCTGCATCCGCATGCTTCATTCAAAGTCCCATTTTCCCTCTTCTTCAAATTGATAGGGATGGAGGCATCTGACCTTACCAGGTCATGGTCTCATTTAAAGTCCCAAACCTTATCTCTCCATTTCTTGTAGTTGCTCTATTGTATTCTGCCGGCGGGGAGCCTTCCCTGCTGGCAGAATGATCGATGTTGGCTGCTACAGCCACTGGCAGTGATCACATTAAAAAAAGCCAACAGGCTAATTGTACTGAAGTCAATCGATGGATCGAATTCAGAACAACCAGCCTGCCCATAGACGGATCTAATCTCAGCAAGTCCCTGCTGAACTGGCCAAGATTCAATCCATCTATGGCCAGCATAAGTCACAATAATAGACAAACACAATGTGCTTAAGCCGGTAACACACAGATTTGACATTCTTGTGTCTTTAATGAACACAATTATTCGACATTCCCAGTGCTGGAGGTAATAGAAAGTGAACCCTTGGAGTTAATAGCTAGCCTCCTTTGGCAGCAGTGACTGTAAGCAAGCGCTTTAAGTAACTCTGTACAGGCAGTCCCCGGGTTACAAACAAGATGGGGTCTATAAGTTTGTTCTTAAGTTGAATTTTTTGTAAGTGGTAAGAGGTACATTTTTTAAGTGTAGCTTCAGCCCAAAAAAATATTTTTAAGCTTTTTGGATAGCATAGGGAAGGGGTAACACCCCTGTAATGTTTGTTTTGCTGTCTATGTTTCTGTTCAGAAGATTTCACCTCACTTCCTGTCCCAATGATAATTGGATTTTGAAAATTTGGGGTTGTTGTGGAAACAAGGATTGGTGATAAAGCATCAGTGGAGACACCTTTTTCCCATAATAACTCTTACAGGAGTGAATTTCCCTGCCTAGGGGGAGATTTCCTCTCACTTCCTGTTGCCTACCTCCGTTTGTAAATAGGAGTTGTTTATAAGTCGGATCTTTGTAACTAGGGGACCGCCTGTATCAGACTTACACAATGTTCAGAAGGAATTTTTGACCTTTCCTCTTTAACCACTGCAACCCCGGAAGGATTTTCCACTTTAGGACCAGAGCACTTTTTGTGATTCGGCACTGCGTCGCTTTAACTGACAATTGCGTGGTCATGCGACGTTGTACCCAAACAAAATTTGCGTCCTTTTTTTTCCACAAATAGAGTTTTCTTTTGGTGGTATTTGATAACCATTGCGTCATTTCTGATTGCCGCTATAAACAAAAGAAGAGCGACAAGTTTACAAAAAAAAAAAAAACTAAATTTCTTACTTTTTGCTAAAATACAAATCCAAAAAAAATATAAAAAAACATTTTTTCCATCGATTTTATATTCGGCGTTTATTGATTGGTTTGCGCAAAAGTTGCTGCGTTTACAGATGATGAGAATTCATTTCTGGGGTTTTTATTTTTTTTTTTTACTAGTAATGGCGGCAATCTGTGATTTTTAGCGGTACTGCGATATTGGGGCGGACATGTTGGACCATTATGACAATTTTTTGATGCCATTGGCATTTATACAACGATCAGTGCTATAAAAATGCACTGATTACTGTGTAAATGACATTGACAGTGAAGGGGTTAACCTGAAGGGGGTGCTCTAAGGGTTAACTGTGTTCCCTGGGTGTGTTCTAACTGTGTGTGGGCTGGCCTGGCTGGGGGAAGGGATTGATCATGGCTTCCATATACAGGAAGCCTATGATCACAGCCCTTCCCCCTCTATGAGAACGGAAATCCGTGTTTACTTACACGGACCTCCGTTCTCTCACTGCGGGGGGGCCGTCGCGGGTAACGGTGAGCGTGCGAGCGCGCCTCCGGCGGCACATGCACGCTCACAATACTAGTTATTGCGGCCGCCGTCCTGTGATGGCGTTTTGCGATGGCGAGCCATCTTGCCGCGTCACGCTGCGGAGGGGCTCCTTCAGTTCAGACACATTTGTAGGATGTTTGCTGTGAACAGCTCTCTTGAGGTCATTGCATGGCTTCTCCATGGGGTCAAGGTCTAGGCTCTGACTGGGCAACTCCAAAAGGCATGTTTTCTTTTTCTGCCAATCTGTGGAGGATTTATTTGGATGCATAGGATCATTGTCCATCACCCAACTTCTGCTAAGCTTCAACTGGCAGACAGCCACCCTGACATTATCCTGTAGGATATTTTGGTAAGCTTGGGAATTACTTTTCCCCTCGATGATGGCAAGTTGTCCAGGTCATGAGTGGATATGTGCAGAACAGAAAAATTTAGTTTGTTTTGTTTTGGATAGATTTGCTATGTTACTAATTTCATTTTGTTAATTAATTTCAGAATTTGTTTCGTTTCATTCAATTTCATTGGGTTTATTCATTTTCAAACGAATTCCAAATTTTCGGAATGATTCAAATTTTGATCGGTTGAACAACCGATTTTAATTCTGTATGAAGAACAGCCGGTTGTTAAGGAGCAGGCCAGGAAGCTGTGTCATTAACTACTTCAGCCCCGGAAGGTTTTACCCCCTTAATGATCAGGCCATTTTTTGCGATTCGGCACTGTGTCGCTTTAACTGACAATTGCACAACTGTGCAACTATGTACCCAAACAAAATTTATGTCATTTTGTTCCCACAGATAGAGCTTTCATTTGGTGGAATTTGATCACCTCTGCAGTTTTTATTTTTTGTGCTATAAACAAAAAAAAGAGCAAACATTTTGAAAAAAAAAAACAAGGGCCTGGTATAGATTGGGGGGGTGAACCTCACAATGCTTTTTATCTGTATTTTCTATTGCCAGCATTCTTTTGTTTACATTGCAGCCTGCTGACAGCTGATGAGTCATCGGTTGTTAAGGACACGACTGTTGGCTTCCCGGCCCGCTCCTTCACAACCTGCTATTCTTTATACAGAATTCTAAAGAGTCGATCATTTTTTGGACAATCTGAATTTGAATAGAAAATTTGGAATTCCTTAGAAAATGAATAAACAAAACGAATTTCAATGAAATTTGTTACTATTTCATTCGGAGATTCGGATACTTCCGATTCTCAGAATAACCAAAAAATTTGTCCAAATTTATATTCAGACCAAAATTAATTGCACATCTCCAGTCCTGAGGCAGTAAAGCGAGTCCAAATCATATTCCCTCCACCACATTTCACCGTTGGGATGATGTTTTGATAATAGTAAGCTGCACCCTTTTTGCTGCATACATAGTGCTGAATTCCCAAATAATTCAACGTTTGTTTCATCAGTCCACAAAACATTTTGCAAGTAGCGTTACTGTTTTCCAAGGGGCTGTTTGGCAATCTTCAGTTTTGCAACAATGTTTTTTTGGAGAGCAGAGGCTTCCTCCGTGGTGTTCTGCCATGGAAATCCTACCTGTTCAAAGACTTATGCAAGGTAAACTAATGAACAGGGATGATTGCTAGTTCCAGTAATGTCTTCAAGCCTTTTACTCATGGGTTCTTCTTTACCTCATTGAGGATTCTGCATTGTGCCTTTGGAGTCATCTTTGCTGGGTGCCCACTTCTAGGAAGTGTAGCCAGAATACTAAACTGTCTTCATTTATAGACAATTTGTCTGACTTTATACCTAAACACTGAGATTGCTTTGTATCTCTTACCAGACTAAAGCCTCGTACACATGGTTCGATGATCGTATACAACAGGTCGTACGAACAACCGTTGTATGCTAATCCAACTGTTAGTACACGCGATTAGAACAGCCGACGTACGACGGTCATACAACAGGAGTTGTATGAGCAAACTAGAAAACTTTGGTTGTACCAACAAGCGGTCGTAAGACTGTTGTATCATGTGTACAGAGTAGTAGGTCCAACAAGTTGTACTGTGCAAAACACGCATGTTCAGAAGTCAGGAACGGCCGGATACTAATTACATGAACCTGAACTTTCTCTTTATACGCTCATAACACGTCACTATGTTCGGCTTGGTCGTACGATCGTGTAGTGCATGTCAGTATGCAAGTTACATTATCCAACATACAATTTGGTCCGGTCGGTCATACGACCATCAAACCCTGTGTACGAGGCTTTAGGCTGGCCATACATTATACAATTTTCTTATACAACTTTCCTTTAGATTTACTAAAACCATATAATATAAGGTCACACCTAAACACTTTCAATTGTGTATTCGATCAGGCAGGCCATTGTACTACATAGTTGAAGAAAAATCTAAATAAAATTGAACAAGAAAAATTGTATAATGTATGGCCAGCTTTATGCAGATCAACTACTCTTGATCATATGCCTTCAAAGAGCTCCTTTTTTGGGAGGCATGGTTCACATCAGCTGATGCTTTTTATGAACAGCAATCTTAACCACTTTAATACAGGACACTTTCTCCCCTTCCTGCCCAGGCCAATTTTCAGCTTTCAGCACATTTTGAATGAAAATGGCGTGGACAAGCAACACTGTACCCAAACAAAATGTGTATCATTTTGTTCCCACAAATAGAGCTTTCTTTTGGTGATATTTTATCACCACTGGGGTTTTTATTTTTGGATAAACAAATAAAAAAGACCAAATTTGAAAAATAAAAAGTTTTTCTTTGGGGGCATTGATAGGGAGCACTGATGGTCACTCATAAGTGCCACTGATGGGCACTGATAGGTGGCACTGATGGGCACTAGTGGGTGACACACTGATAGATGGCTCTGATAGGCAGCACTTATGAGGAGGCACTGGCATCTCTTATTGATGGGCACTGATTGGCACCTCTAATGGTCACTGATTGGCACCACTAATGGGCTCAGATTGGCAACCCTGGTGGTCATGGGTGGGCATACCTGGTGGTCCTGGGTCGGCATTCCTGGTGGGCACCCCTGGTGGGCATGGGTGGGCATCCTGGGGGGGGGCTGCCCTGACAGGGCAGACCCCCCCTGTCAGGAGAACAGCCGATCGTCTCTCTTCTACTCGCGTACACCAACAATCACCGCACCGCACCGCAGCACCCCCCCCCCCGCCCCCGCAGCTGCACCATCGTAGCTTATCCCGCTTCACGCCATATGACGTCCAGTCAGGATAACTTAACCACTTTGGGCACATCATTCTGTTATATGGCGAGGGCGGGAAGTGGTTAAAATGTTTTAGTGTCTTTTATGAATCAAAGTAGCTCTAAACCACACCTCCAAACTCATTTCATTAATTGGACTCCATGATTGCAAACTACTGACTCCAAATAGCTTTCATTGCCATAATTAGTAATTTTCCAATGTGACACCCTTTTTGGTGAGAATTGTCTAAGCAGGAAATTTCCATAATTTTGTAGAAATTTCCTCTCATTTCCTGTTGTGTCTCCAGTGCACAGAAAGCAAAAAAAAAAAAAATATGGATTTTAACCCTTTCTTACTCTAAAAAAAGCAAACAATTCTGGGCATAAATTTTAAGCCTTTGGTTTCATATGGTCAGGTGTTTGCTTTATCTAGTAGAAGTATAAAACTACATTTTCGGATCAGGATAGTGGATCTTTCATTGCATTGCCTAAGGATATTTATATTCATCTAGGAGTTCAGTAATCATAAAAATGCACCATGTTGACACAGTATCATTAATCATCTTACTGATGCATTTCACAGCACAAAATTGTAGTTCCTCAGGGGAGTTGTATAATGGACATATTTACATCTAAAATAAAATAAAAAAAACATAATAATAAGGAAGCGCTAAAACACCCTACCCCCTCCCCCCCCCCCCCCAAAAAAAATCTACAATTTACTGTATGTTGTATAATAACATTAAAATAAAAAATATAACAGAATAACATAATATATCATAATAAAAAAAATAATATAACATAAAAATACATAAAAAAACATTCAAAACAGCTTTTAAATAAATTACCCTTGCACTGGCACCCATGCATCAATAAAGATGGGGTCTACTCAGCAGCCTGTGACGGAACAAATACAATGTCAAGCTAGATGGCAATTAGAGGTAACTATTGCCATAGAATACCCAAAGGTTTGTCTCAGGTCAGGTTAATTTAAAAAATTCAGTCTATATAGTGCCAAGCTCTAACTCAAAGAATAATGTTGAGCTCCCATATCCTTCACCAGCATTAAAAGTCCTTGACTACTGCAAAAAAAAAAAAAACAACAGGGAGCAAAACAGGGCAGCACTGTCAAAGATGTAATGTTGTTAGGGCAAAATATGCATACCAAAGAAAACACGAACAAAGTATCATATAATACACTATATTGTCAAAAGTATTGGGCTGCTTGCCTTTACATGCACATGAAATGTAATGGCATCCCAGTCTTAGTCCTTAGGGTTCAATATTGAGTTGGGCCACTCTTTGCAGCTATAACAGCTTCAACTCTTCTGGGAAGGCTGTCCACAAGGTTTAGGAGTGTCTATGGGAATGTTTGACCATTCTTCCAGGCGTGCATTTGTCAGGTCAGTCACTGATGTAGACGAGAAAGCCTGGCTCACAGTCTCCGCTCTAATTCATCCCAAAGGTGCTCTATGGGGTTGAGCTCAGGACTATGTGTAGGACAGGCAAGTTCCTCCACCCCACACTCACTCATCCATATCTTTATGGTCCTTGCTTTGTGCACTGGTGCACAGTCATGTTGAAACAAGAAGGGGTCATCCCCAAACTGTCCTTACAAAGTTGGGACCATGAAATTGTTCAAAATGTCTTGGTATGCTGACGCCTTAAGAGTTCCCTTCACTGGAACTAAGGGGCCAAGCCTAACCCCTAAAAAACAACCTCACACCATAATCCCCTCTCCACAAAATGATTTGGACCAGTGCACAATCAAGGTCCATAAAGACATGGATGAGCGAGTTTGGGGTGGAGGAACTTGACTGGCATGCACAGAGTCCTGACCTCAACCCGATAGAACACCTTTGGGATGAATTAGAGCGGAAACTGCGAGCCAGGTCTTCTTGCCTACATCAGTGCCTGACCTCAAAAATGCGCTTCTGAAAGAATGGTCAAACATTCCCATAGACACTCCTAAACCTTGCGGTTTCCCAGAAGAGTTGAAGCTGTTATAGCTGCAAAGGGAGGTCCAACTCAATATTGAACCCTACAGAGTAAGACTGGGATGCCATAATAATTCATGTCAGCGTAAAGGCATTCACCAATACTTTTGACAATAAAGTGTATTATTGTTACAGTGAAGCATATACATTTTGCAATGGCAGAGGCATAGGCCCGGAGTATTATATACACAGAGTAAAGCAAAAAGATGTATTTTTGGCAAAGACTTGAAATGGTTTCCCATTCCAGGGACCAAAATTCCCAAGGGCAAATCTTCAAAAAGTAGATTTGTCCCAGGCATACAGTAAACCCTTTTAATTCTGTCTGCAGAAAGATTAGTATACAACTTTATGAAGAAACTTGCATGTTTAGTTCTCTCTGTCTCCCTATACTACATGGAATTAGCTGTATGGGGAAGGAGTACACTCACTGCGCATTAATGGGGCATTCAGTTCTAAATACTAGGCTAATCTTCTCTTGTTTACACAGCTCCCACCATTATGAAGTTAATCCCAACACACAGCACAGAATCTCATTTGCCCAGAACTCTCATTAACCTACAGAAGAACCCAATTTCAGAAATAAAACAACGTATATTAACCACTCCAACCTCGGGAAGGTCACCCATGTTGCAGCAGACCAGGATAAAGGATAAGGTTAATGACTAATGAATAATGGGGATGATTAATATACATTCTTTATTTTTCTTTTACGTTACTGCCCTCTTTTTCGAGTAAGATTGGATATTTTAAAGTTCTGTTTTGAGTGACTGAGTCAAGTTAATTTTTTTTTCAACATATAATTGACCCTTTGTGTTGTCTTTTTGTCCTTTCTTGTGTCTGGTTACTATTTCCCAGAGCTGGTCAAGAGGTATTCTGCCATCATTATCAATGCTTTGAGTAAAGTAGTCACCTTTTTCGTGAGTTCACTCTCAGCTTGATATATCAGTTTTACTCAAAGCCTTGTTTAGTCACAGTGTGCATTGCGGCTTGGTCTCATTCATCATCCTCACATCAGTTACAGTGTGTTTGATAAATTACAATATTCATATTTTATTGTTACAGCGAAGCATATATATTTTGCAATGGCATTTTACACTAGCAAGGATGTATTCCCCATATATTACTCCTATACTAACCTGTGCTGACACTCCATTCCTCACTTCCAGACAAACACACACAGAGCTCTAGGGGGAGCAATGTAGACCAAAGTCAAAACATGGACATAGAATAATGCATCACTCGTCTTATCAGGAGATGACCAAGCAATATTTACAACATTACACCAATAGAAACCAATAGAAAAATCTTCACCCATTGCTTGTCATCATTAAAGCCAAACCCACTTTCATAGAAATGTTAATATATATATATATGTCACTCTTAATAACACCTGTCAGTAATTACTACACATCTTGATAAAGTATATATGTGTGTGTACTATTGAACAATCTTAACCCCTTGCCGACCGCCGATCGGCATCTGACGGCGACAAGGTGGCTGGTGAGCGCAAATCGCCGT
>BLSH010044412.1:925867-944069 GCA_018402905.1 Glandirana rugosa
CCGTCTTCGTTATCTAATTAAACCTTTGTACTTACCTCCTGTCATCCCATTGACAGACATTTAAAATACCTTTCGCAACTATAAAAACGTTTTTTTCATGTACTTACGATATGACCATGTATTCCCTTGACCTTAAATCTTTTTTTTTCCACCTGTTTCTATTTGAATAGAAATTCGGATTATAGGGATATGTAGTCCCTATACGTTAATCGCCTGGAGGTCGACAACGTCTTGATGTTCAGGGTACTACGTACGGTGGGTCTCGGTCTCCGTACTACCCTGAACATCAAAACGTTGTCGACCTCCAGGTGATTAACGTATAGGGACGATATGTAAATGTACCCGAACGATTTTTGAAATGTCCGGGTCCGGGTCCGTGCCACGGACACCCTAAAGTTCGGTACGGACCCGAACGTTACAGTCCGGGTTCGCTCAACACTACTCCTAATCCTAGGGTAATCTTTTGTAAATGTATAGCAGGGATATGCAATTAGTGGACCTCCAGCTGTTGCAAAACTACAAGTCCCATCATGCCTCTGGCTCTGGGTGGCATGCATCATGGGACTTGTAGTTCTGCAACAGCTGGAGGTCCGCTAATTGCATATCCCTGATGTATAGGGATATTAGGCTTAAAGATAAGTTTATCTTTGTCCACCTTTTTTTTTCTAAATTCCAGTTCCCTTATGTACCAGTATAGCATTCATGTACTTTTTTTGCAAAAATATCAACGCTTTCCATAAAATTTACAGACAGTTACCCTACTGTCCTCCATTCATGTTTCCAAATTAATCTATTGCTTCTGCCTTACTTCCTGGACAGACTTGACACAGGAAGGAGTTGACCGGCTGACCTCATTAGCAATCAGCCTGCATCATCTACCCTCCTACCCACCCACCCATTACCAGCTGCACGTTTTTTAAATGAAATGCAATCAGTGATCACTCTTCTCACTAAATACACAATCTACAATCAGATTGCATGGTGTATTGCCATCTTTATACAAGTTCATAGGACGAAGTATATAGAAAAACTCAGCTGTCAAGCCCCATTCACATCTCTGCATAGCGGGAACTCGCATTCCCACATGAGTTTTCTTTTATTTTTTTTTATTTTTTTAGCGAAGGGGGGCGTTTTGGGGCATTTTCACTCATCACACATAGGGCAGCCCATCCACCTGAATGGTCCGTCCTACACGCAAAGAAGCGTCAGAACTTTTTTTTAGAGCGGAGCTTGGTGCGTTTTTTACTGCAGTTTTTGGTGCAGCGCATTTCTGAATGCAAGGAAATGCACAGATGTGAATTGAGCCTCATTGTTCTTGTGTTAAACACCAATTTCACTTTCAGGCCCCATTCACATCTAGCATAGTGGGAGCGAACATTTTGTGGCTTGTTTTTCCTGTGACACACATAGGGCAGCCCATTTATTTCAATGGGCTGCACTACATGTGGCTTATGGGACATTTTGGCATTTTGTGGGTTGCGTGTTTTTTACTGTGCATTTTGCGTTTTAGTTAAAAAAAAAAAAACACATATACGTATTTTGTATTCTCCTTATGAACCAGCAGGTGGAGCATTAGGCTCCATTTTACATGCTTTGCTCTGTCTACTTAGATATTTTAGGCCCCTTTCACATTGTCCCGCCTGGTCCAATCAGAATGGGATCTGTGAACAGATCTTCTGCTGACCCAGAGTTTAACAGAAAGGATGTCACTTTTGAGACATCTGTAGCCATTCCGTTGTCTGCTGCACTAAAAACAGGAGCTTTCTGGATCAATGTTAGATCTATGGGCACCCATATGTAAACAGACTTGCATCCATTTACATTTGACTACCTCCGATTCTTCACACTTAGGTCCAAAAATACGTAAAAGGAGGTTGTTTTTCAGATCTGGACGGACTCAAAAGGTAATTGGATCTAAAGAAAAGAGTTTGTTTTCATCCGGTCACCCACAGACTAAGATAGAGCTTCATGGAAAATTGACCTAATTGGACCACCCTTACGAAAGGGGCCTTATCTATTCTGCCTCAGCAAATGAGGTCCTTTGTTAAAGCGGAACTTCGGTTACATGTACACAGGACGTTTTTCAACCTCCCCTGAATGACTCAACTTGACAGCTAGAAACTGGTGTTTAAAAACATCCGTTTAGCCGCGTTTGCATGCCGCATTTAGCTGCTTTTGCGTCTAGACGCATTTTTTTAAAATGGAAAATGCCTGTAAACGAAACGCTCCCAGACGCGAGTTACCGTGTTTAGGCGCATTTACAAGCTGTTACAGGCATTTGGCGTTTCAAATGCCTCTGAACATCCGTTCCGAATGCATTTTTTTGCTTTCCAAGAAATACTTCTAAAATCAACTGCCTAGAAACTACTATAAACGACCCTCTATACATGTACTGATAAGATAACATAGAGGAGAATTCAGGGGCAGCTGAAAAAAAATGCCCAACTGCTCCTAAACAACCGTGTACACGAGGCCTTAATCGACAGTCACTGTTTTTAATCCTGATACTGCTAGCATTAGTAAATAGATAGGAAAGTATATCATATTTATTTGTTTTATACTTTTTTTTTTAAATTTCTTTGGTGAATTCCTGGTTTCCATGCCTACTTCCTAGGCAAATGATGTCATACATCCCAGAAGTCTTCAGGAGAGTAGGAGGGGGTCTTCTCAGCTAAGCACATCCTCCTGCCTGCATAATGGAGCTAAGGGCAGATGATGTCCAGAAAGTAAATGCTATATGAATCATCTGCCCTCACATAAGATGGCCACGGGCAGAAATGTTAGGGGGTAATTTCCCAACAAAATAATGCATGGAATCATGGATGAATGGCCAAGTTTGCTTTTAATATTAAAAGTTAATTAAATAGTGTTTTTAGTTTGTGGTGCTCAGATGCAGTATAGGTCTGCTTTAACCACTTGCCGACCGCTGATCGGCATTTGACAGCGGCAAAGTAGCTCTGTAAGGCGAATCGCCATCATATGACCGCGGCCGCCAGATCGCGCACAGTGAGCGCGCACGCACCGCCGGAGGCGCGCCCGCACGCTCACTGTGTTCGGGGAGGGCCAGGGAGCGGGTGCAGCGGCTTCGATTGCCGCCGGCTACCCGCGATGGCCCCCCCGGAGTGAAGGAACGGAGGTCCGTGTATGTAAACACGGACCTCCGTTCTGTGAAGGGGGAAGGGCTGTGATCACAGCCTTCCTGTACATGGAGGCTGTGACCACTTCCCTTCCCCAGCTAGGGCAGTCCCCCCACAGTTAGAACATGCCCAGGGAACATAGTTAACCCTTAGAGCGCCCCCTGCAGGTTAACCCCTTCACTGCCAATGGCATTTACACAGTAATCAGTGCATTTTTATAGCACTGATCGCTGTATAAATGCCAATGGTCCCAAAAAAGTGTCAAAATGGTCCGACATGTCCACTGAAATATCGAAGTACTGCTAAAAATCGCAGATCGCCGCCATTAATAGTAAAAAATAAAAAATAAATAAAAACCCCAAAAATGAATTCTCATCATCCGTAAACGCGACCAACTTTTGCGCAAACCAATCAATAAACGCCGATTGCGATTTTTTTTATCACAAATATGAGGAAGAATATAAATCGGCCAAAACCGATGAAAAAAAATGTAGTTTTATATTTTTTTTTTGGATTTGTATTTTAGCAAAAAGTAAGAAATTTGGGTTTTTTTGCAAAATTGTCGCTCTTCTTTTGTTTATAGCGGCGATCAGAAATGACGCAGCGGTGATCAAATACCACCAAAAGAAAGCTCTATTTGTGGGAAAAAAAGGACGCAAATTTCGTTTGGGTACAACGTCGCACGACCGCGCAATTTTCAGTTAAAGTGACGCAGTGCCGAATCGCAAAAAGGGCTCCGGTCCTAAAGCTGGAAATCCTTCCGGGGCTGAAGTGGTTAAGCAAAAAAAAAAAAAAAAAAGATCTATTTCTTGCTTATCATCTTATTTCTTGCTGGTTTATCATAATATTGTCAAAACCTTGTTTTTACGCTATTCTTTAAATGCCTAATGTTCCCACCCCCATACAAGGGAAACCAAACCATGCACTGCTCCAATGTGTAAGATGTAAAGAGGGGACAGGTCGGTGACACAGAATGCCTGCACTTACATGTTTTGAAGCTTGTTCAATGGTTTGCCACCACTGTATCTTGCACCCTTAAAATATATCGGCAATGCCAGTTTTCTATCCTCGCAAGCTTACCCACAACAGTAAAATCAGTCTGTATATGCAGCATAGCATGCTTGTTATACTTACTGTAAAACTTAAGGGGTTAATCCTCTGTGTTGTGTAAAAAGGCTGTTTTATCTTGTATGCACAGATTCTCCTCCTGCACTGTCTATCTGGGGGTAGCCAACCTGCACATGCTCAGTTGTATAGATGAGGTGGGAAAATGGTAGGTCCGCGCAGATGGTAAGTGTGCGTATGGTGGGTGGGTAGATGGAACTGTAGCCCCTACTATTACCAACCCAAAAGGGGGGAGGGGGTATAAAATAATGTGCAAGAGATAGATGTAGTAGGCATGGCACTGTTCAGAAACATGGGATAATATGTGACTACCACATGTGCTGGTGCTAGAGGGTACTTAATTTGGCCATACTATCTAAGGTACATGACTCTAAAACACAAATAAACCTCAAATAGGTGATTTAAAAGAACACTAAGCATGGAATGAATCTGATCTGATATTTTTTTTTGGTTTGTTATTTTAGTTTTCTGATATACTTATGTATAACTGCAACAACTTTACTTTGTTGTATTCTATTGGATGATCTTGCCTTTTGGTTAAAGGTATAAATTAATAAATAATTTGAAAAAAAAGCAAATATGGAAATCAATAAACAGATAATAAAAAAGAAACCAATGTTAAAAAAACAATGCTACACAAATTTTTTCCATATAAACAGTGAACCACATAAGTCGCTCTTCAGGGACTCCTGGCCCTGTTCAGAGACTTAGGATGCTATGTGACTACCATATGTGTTAAAGTGCTGGTGCTATGGGGTACTAGATTTTAACATTCTGAAATACATGACTCCAAAAACACACACATATATATATATATATATATATATATATATATATATATTTCACTCTTTATATGGAAAAAATGATTTTACGATTGTTTTTTAAACTATGGTTTCTTATATTGATTTGCTTTTGAGTTAAATAACCTATATGAGGTTTATATGTGTTTTAGAGTCATGTACCTTAGATAGTATGGCCAAATGAAGTACCTTCTCTAGCACCAGCACTTCAACACATGTAGTAGTCACATAGCATCCCAAGTTTCTAAACAGCGCCACACCTACTACATCTATCTCTTGCACATGCTCAGTTGTGTCCTTTATACTGGAGAGAATATTTACTTGTTCTCAGAGATAGCCAGGTCACGTGATATTGACATCACACATGTGGGTGTGTATACAGGCTGCAGTGGAAATCTCCTCCTACCTGAATTACCAGCACTGGAGAAACTCTGCAGGTTATTATGTAACCGTGGTATACAGATCATCAGACCAACCTAGTAAGAGAAATTTCCAAAAGTGAAACGTACTGGATATATTGCACAGACTCTTTATTCCCCAAAGGGTTAAATATTGAATAGGATGTCAACAGCTTCATAAGTGATTACTAAAAACTACAAGTAAGCTAGTATAATTAACACAGAAAAGAACACCAGAATAGAATACCATAAATGACAAGACAAAATACAATATAAACCAAAAATAACAAAAAATTATATCCAAAAAAACATACATTTAGAATATAAAAATCATTGGATAATGATCCTTAGAATAAATGAAATAACTAATAACTAGACAACGGTAAACCAAAAAATACCCAAAAAATCTGCACCCCAAAAGAAACATATATTTAGTTCATTAAAATCATTAAAAAAGTACTGTATCCAAGAACAAACGAAATAACTAACCACTAGATAACTAATAGCATAAATACATATAATGGTAAGGCTCACAGCAAACAGAAAGGAAAAACAAAGAAAAATCGGCCAGATGCAATCTCAGAACGTATGGCAAGTAAGATAAACCGGATGAAAAGAAGAGCAAATAGAAAACTAAAGATTATATATATATAAGAAAAACACATAGCTCAAAAATTAAAAGTTATACTAGGAATAATCCCCTTTGATCAGCGTTAAAATGACAAACAGGACGATAAGCACGTATAATTCATTGAAAAAAATACTTTTCTATGTTATGGGATTCATAAAGAGGCTTGTAACTTTATTTTATATAATAGAAACAATAAGGTAACAAATACAAATAGCGCAATGATACAATCAGTATGAAATTTTCCCGTAACAGCAAAACAAACCCAGCATAGTAACCATTCGAGTCCACAGCTGACGGGTAATTCATTCATAGCGCAAGTACAAAACCACACCAGCCGTGCAGTGTGATCACGCCCATTGACAAAGACGGAATGACGAAACGCGTCTGGACGCGATCACACGGCTTTACTATCACTATCATGATTCAGAGAAGGAGAAAGTCACAGGGAGTTTCCGCCCTACAGCCAAAGAATTATAACCACGGAAGGCGAGCGCTGGTAAAGAGATACAGTCACATATTGTATTGTATTATACAAAAAGCAATGTAAGCATGTTTTTAGGGGAAAGGGGGATAAGTTGTAAATAAAGCATATGGTTTTACACTATGAGTCTCCACCCTTTGATCTTTACATGCTACATAATCCAACGGAGAGTGGATCAATAACAGGAGAAAGGCACAAGAAAAGACCAGAGGGGTTACCGGCTCACCCGTAAGAAGCAGGACAGCGCTGAAAGACCATAACTCTGGTAAGTGGGGATCTAAAAGGGGAAAAGAAAAAGGAACCACCATCTGCTGGGAAGAGAAAAAGTTTTCACTTTGTGGACTGGTTCCGAATCTAACCCCAAAAAAAGATTGGAAGCAACCCAAAAAGAGGGACTTTCTGGAACACAATAAGGGGGATACCAATAGAGAACCTCTGTTTTATGGACTTTATATATATATTTTTTTATATATATATTTTTTTTAAAATATATATTTTATATAAGCTATTTTATATGCTATGCGTATAAGCGAATTCATGGGCTACATGTATAGATTTATATGAATTTATATTTATATGATTTTATAAGACATAACATATTTTAAGCGATAATATATCAAGGTCTAGAGACTGAACAAAGTATAGAAATATAAATGAATAACCAATAGCAGAGATTAATAGAAAAACATTTAGGCGCTGCTAACATTGACAATCAGTGGGCAAAGAATAGGAAAGCACACTAAGGGTTAATGTCAGTACAGGACAAAAAGGGATATAGTGGCAGTATTCTAATGTAAAAAGAAGATTTATAAGCTGTGGGCGCTATTTTCATGTTACTGGGTTTAGTAAGACTTTAACCACTTCAGCCCCGGAAGGATTTCCAGCTTTAGGACCGGAGCCCTTTTTGCGATTCGGCACTGCGTCGCTTTAACTGACAATTGCGCGGTCGTGCGATGTTGTACCCAAACGAAATTTGCGTCATTTTGTTCCCACAAATAGAGCGTTCTTTTGGTGGTATTTGATCACCGCTGCGTCATTTCTGATCGCCGCTATAAACAAAAGAAGAGCGACAATTTTGCAAAAAAACACAAATTTCTTACTTTTTGCTAAAATACAAATCCAAAAAAAAATATAAAAAAACATTTTTTTTATCGGTTTTGGCCGATTTATATTCTTCCTCATATTTGCGATAAAAAAAAATCGCAATCGGTGTTTATTGTTTGCGCAAAAGTGGTCGCGTTTACGGATGATGAGAATTCATTTTTGGGGTTTTTATTTTTTTTTATTTTTTACTAGTAATGGCGGCGATCTGCGATTTTTAGCGGTACTGCGATATTTCAGCGGACATGTCGGACTATTTTGACACTTTTTTGGGACCATTGGCATTTATACAGCGAACAGTGCTATAAAAATGCACTGATTACTGTGTAAATGCCATTGGCAGTGAAGGGGTTAACCTGCAGGGGGCGCTCTAAGGGTTAACTGTGTTCCCTGGGCGTGTTCTAACTGTGGGGGGACTGCCCTAGCTGGGGAAGGGAAGTGGTCACAGCCTCCATGTACAGGAAGGCTGTGATCACAGCCCTTCCCCCTTCACAGAAAGGAGGTCCGTGTTTACATACACGGACCTCCGTTCCTTCACTCCGGGGGGGCCATCGCGGGTGGCCGGCGGAGATCGACTCCGCCGCACCCGCTCCCTGGCCCCCCTGGACACAGTGAGCGCGCGGGCGCGCCTCCGGCTGCGCGCGCGCACTCACTGTGCGCGATCAGGCGGCCGCCGTCAGATGACGGCAATTCGCCTTACAGAGCCACTTTGCCGCCGTCAAATGCCGATCGGCGGTCGACAAGTGGTTAAAGCAGTGGTAAACCCATCCATTTAACAGTTTAAAAAACAGTTACATTTCCAACACGTGCCAGAAATGTAACACTCCCATTGGTTGTGCTCTAAACCAAACTGTCAAACCATCCAATGGCTGGTGTCATAGCTGATCACATGTGCAGCATCATGGCAGTTGTAGATTAAACAGAGGCCAAGATGGTAGCTTCCTTGGCTGAAAATGATAGGAGGGTTTACTACCACTTTAAGAAAGTTTGTCATTCCTGGTGGCTTTCATATATGCATTTTTAAATATGTGCAAAAGAGAATGTTTCTTTTATTTATGGAACAATCCAGCCACAACACAAAACTGAATAAGATCTGCAAAAAGTGAAAAGCTATTTGCCTGCATCTGTATTTATTTCTTTATTTATTTAGATAGATGCATTGTTTGGGATAAAAAATAACGTTCCATTAAGATTTTAGCTTTTAGCAGGATACAAAGCCTGTCTCAGGCTACCTCCTATTTATGTGAATTTTAGATAACATAGTAGCCATTAGTTAGAAGCAAGCAGCACTTGGGCTTACATTTATTGTGGCAGCAATAACATTAGACTGTGTTCCATATCATGAAAAGTAGTGAGAGTGCTCTCCCCTTCTTTTTGAAATAGGATAAAGCCTAATTTTACTGTTGCCATGACTAATGGAATCCAGAATAAAGCTTGCTTTTACCTTTGTCCTGTGAGATGTGTACTATCTATACTGGATGCTGTGAAGGTTGGTGGGACTTTTTAAAGGCAATGTATTTTGCTTTTGCTATGCTCAGAACTAAAACATACAAAAATAAAAATGCCTTTTTCTTAGTCACCTGATTTACAGTATTGCATATAAATATGTTATGTCTTGGCTCCTTTTAATTTATTTTCTAAGATCCTCTTATAGGTTATGCTGACAAAAACTGTTATTTACAGAGCTCAGTAGCTCAAGCTGAAATTTACACAAATGAATAGGTCAATGATGTCACTTCTCTAGTTGCTGGGATGACAGGTGAAAGTATCCTTGTGGACAGTGCAAGTACAGGACGCAGTGAGTTAAAGTGCTTGTAAAGTCTCATTTTTTTTTATACTTAAACATGTTACACTTACTTCCTCTGTGCAGTTTGGTTTTGCACAGAGCAGCCTGGATCCTCCTCTTCTCCTGGCCCCTCCCTCATGTCGAGTGCCCCCACAGCCAGCAGCTTTCTATGAGGCACCCAAGCCGAGTCAGAGCTTCACAAGAACAAAAGGGAGGGGGAGGCGCCAACCTAAGTGTAGTAATAAAAAGTATACTTTGTTAGCACAAGATTAAAAACACTTACAAGAGTGTAGATGGAACATGCTCATCAAGAAAAGTGCAGTCCTGGTGTTGTACATAGCTCTCTGGTGTTGGGAAGCTGGAAAGGATCCTCCAATGGGCTGGAATGGTTGGCTTGTTTCCACAGGATCCAGGAAGAACCATGCAGGTCAGCGTGGACTGTGGAAGTGGACGTGACGTCACCACCGGGTGGAGGAGCCGGTTTGGAGCTGAGCAGTGTCAGTCAGGATGCAAAGCTGTGGGCTGAGTCAGAGCTTTGTTTATCCATTCAGACATAGAGCCCCAACCCGACCCCATCCCCCTCTCTCTCCTGATTGGCTGACTGACTTGGACTGCCACGGGAGCCAATGGCGCCGCTGCTGTATCTCAGCCAATCAGGAGGGGTGTCCCAGACAGCTTAGACATTCGTGGACATCGCTGTAGAGATATGGGGCTCAGGTAAGTAATTAGGGGGTGCTGGGGAGGCTGCTACACACAGAAGGTTTTTTTTATCTTAATGCATAGAATGCATCAAGATAAAAAGCCTGCCTTTACAACGCCTTTAACATGTACCAATGGTTATGTAAACAGCAACCTGATCTGTGGAAGGATGGGAGAGGGGGAACTAATGTTTAGGTGGCACTCAAAAATATCAGTAATGGTAAAGCATACCTCCATTTAGTTTTTCTCTTGGCCACTCTCCCCCTCCTGTGGATAAAATACAAAGTAGTAAAGCACAACTCACCCTCTTCAAGATTTAGTGCTGCTTTACAGGTCCTGCTCCATTATCCAGCACTGGTTTTCTTCCTGGTTGAGCCCAGACTATCATTGGCACACCGCCTTGGGCTCGCCATAACGCATCCTGGAATGAGAACAAAAAAGTTGCATAGACAATTATACATATCGAAATATGAGAACTTGGCTATGCAGAAGGATCAGCCCATCTTTATCACTTGACCCCAACTTGTAGTTTTTATGCTATGTATCCTGGTAAATGTAAAGTGTATTGCAGGTAGGGAAATTGTGGGGTCTCTAACTGGAGTTCTACTTCAACTGAACTCTGGGTTAAGTTACACATAATTATTACCAGGAGAACCCCCCCTCCCCGCATTGCAAGGCTTGGGTCTCATGCACACAGGGCGTTTTTACTGCCACTTTTAGCAGTCAGGCATTTTTTTTACAGCTTCAAAATGCCTCTCCATGTTATTCTATGTGCTATATTTATTATTCTATGTGCCCATGCACACATAGACTTTTAGGAGCTTTTAGTGGCATAGGCACTTAGAAGCTGAAAAAAAAAAAAAAACAGGGCATCGCATTCTTGAGCAGCAGTGTTTTGGCAGAAAAAATGCTGACAGCTCCTAAACGCTACTAAACTCTTCTACAGTATACTTTGCTAAACACCGGTGTCCATCATTTAGCAGAGTTTTTTTGTTTTTATCCTTATGCGGATGCTGCCGGTGTCCTTAACAACCAGTGATTAGCTGGTTGTTAAGGAGCATGCCGGAAAGCCAGCCGCTGCATCCTTACCAACGGATGAGTCAGCTGTCAGCAGGCTTCAATGCTGACAGCTGAATGAAAAAACACATTGCCCCAATCCATACCAGGCCCTTTGGATATGGTATGGATTTTAAAGGGAACACCATAATTAAAAAAAAAAAGGGGTGGGGTCCCCCCAAAATCCATACCAGACCAATATTCATCATGCAGCCCCCCTGCCCCAAAGCCTCCCCATGTTGAGGGCATGTGGCCTGACATGGTTCAAGACGGGGGGGCACCCCCTTTTCCTGGCCTGCCAGACTGCATGCTTGGATAAAGGTCTGGTATGGATCGTGGGTGGGACCCCACGCCATTTTTCTTTTACATTTTGGTGTGGTATAGATGGGGGATGACCTCACATATTTTTTTTTTTCGCATTTTTGTATTACCGGCAATGTTTTTTTTTTACATTCAATTGAAATTTGAACAGCTGTAGAGGAGATATGGCTGCAGATAAACAGGTACAACTGATGTAGGATGATTTGTTTCATCTCTATGTCACCTGAGGCTTCAGTTGACATATGTAAGGGTTTACAACCACTTTAAATGCTCTTTTTGTCCATATAAAGTAAGCTATACTTGCCTTATTCTTCTTTCCTCTAACCCCCTTCATACTCTGTTTTTTAATGATCCTGAGATGTGGGCAGACCTTGCCATCCTCAATTCAGGACTGCTGGCATTGGGAGTGACAAAGAGAAGCACCTTCAAAGTACCTCATGTAGCTTGGAGGAAACCTGCGGGAATAAGAAATAGCCGTTTATTTATTTACCCACCTTGACTCAACAGGTGTTTAACCCTTGCAGTGCTTGGGGGGCTGTAAGAGTCATTTTTTCAGCTCTGCAACAGTTCTAGAAAAGTGCCTGTGTAACTGTAGACTGATTCTGCATAGATTGCATTTGTGTGACTGTACTCTGATGTCACTTGGAACGGACTGTGACTATGCTTTATCATTCGAAATGGACAGCTTTTATGTGACAGCTTGCATACAGCACATAATAGTGGATTAAGTGAGTTCTCCTGACATTGATGGAAAGAGACTTCAGAGCTGTGGAGCTGTCACTGCCAGACCCTCTGTATTTGGAAAGGGAGATATTACAAACACGGTATAGGCAGTTCTGTGTCATTACAGCAAAGCACAGCGATTGACAGGTGGAGCAAAGGTCTCAGATCCATATGCTGATGGCGCTCCGTAAAACGAGGAGAAATTGCCAGAAAAAGTAGATTGTAATGCACTGTGACACAATGAACTTCACTGCATCAATGTTATATTGTCCAGATTGTTGTGAAAAGAGGACACATATGCTCGTGGTACAGGACACATTTGTCACTCTGCTTCATCCCCGATTGATCCTTCGGTTGCCCTTGAGAGTTGATGGTCCCCATCCCATCTGAGACCTGGGAGGTTTTCAGCATCTCAGGCAGAATATGATCAATGTTTAATCACAAGGCGTGAAAGTTGTGCGTGTGAAGGGTAAGACCAGTCCTATTAATCACAGCATTGATTGGAACCTGCTCCAAATCACCCGGCCATGACACAGAGAGCATAGAGAGCAAGATCCACTGTGAGAAAGGCAGATGGGCCTTAGAAAGAAATGGTAAAGAAGGAGGTTAGAGTTTTCTATAGAATTTGGGCCTGTTGTATAAATTAAGTCTTTGTTATATACATCCTGTAATTTTAGCATAACCCCAACTGTCCTACATTTGGAGGAACTGTCCATTTTTTTGGAACCAAATCCCTCTGTCCCTCTTTTCTCCTCAATTGTCCCTCTTTTCTCCCCAATTGTTCCTCTTTTCTCCCCTATTGTTCCTCTTTTGGTCTGATGTATAGCCATTTATTTTAAAAAATGTATTATTTTACTAACCTGAAATATGTTACATTTTTGTTCTTGGATGTAGATTTCTTTTAATGCTCCAGAGAACACGCTAGCCATCATACATTATACACTTCCATCCAGCAGCAAACACTTTATTGTGAATATTTGGGGCCCTTTCATCTGTCTGTTAATTGCTCTAAAACACACATTTTTCTGCATAGGCATGCATTTAACTAGAAATCCTATTCATTCCTAAGTGACTAGTGCAAGCATATGCACTGCAGCTTAGTGTTTATATATATAATATAGGTCATGGTGCATTACTGTTCATCAATGTGTGTTAAGCAAGCCCATTGAAACAAATGACAAATGCATAAAAATGAAGGTATCACAGTTTTTCTTTGGTTTTTAACACATCTGAATGTTTAATTTCTTTTGCATTATACTAGAACAATACAGATGATTATAAAAAAAAAATAAAAAAGATACCTGGAGAAGGAAAATGGATGGAAGGGCTGCATGACTAGAAGGGTGAATGGGCCAGATAAGTGCTAAAGCAGGGGTAGGCAACCTGGGCCCCCCAGCTGTTGCATAACTACAAGTCCCATCATGCCTCTGGGAGTAATTGTAACTGCCAGCCTTGCAGTAATTGCAATGCCTCATGGGAAATGTAGTTTCAACACATTTGGAGGGCTACTGGTTGCCTACCCCTGTGCTAAAGTATTAAATTAAACCCTCTTACAAAGATTCTCTTGTCTACTATGCAGTGTCCCTGTTAACCTCTCTGGCGGGATGATTATTTCAGATTTTTGGTGCTGAAAGCGGTACAATTATTTTGCATGGAAATTTGGCGTTTTATATTGTAGACCTGTAATTCTTAGGAATAACTCACTTAAATCTGTCCAAACAAGAGTATAGTAGACATCTCGGGTATGATAAAGTTTGAAACACAAAATCATAAATTATAATATATATGAAAAAAAATTGTAATATAATAACTAACTATAAATAATTATCAAAGCTGATAATATAATAATAAAATGTATTCAATAATGTAATCTAGTCAAAAACACTGAAATTTGCTAAGTTGCAGAATTGTCGTTGTCGTCACTTTCAGCGTCTGACGATAAATCTCCCCAAAAATCAGTATCACTCAATTCTTATTTACTATCGCTGTTTTATAGCAGATCAAAAATCACTTTTGACGTAAGGGGACACTTTTTGGTTGCCATGGACATTCTCAAGTTTCCAGGCAGAAAGAATGGCATATATAATATAAAAGTGCATGCAGGGCACTGGGCAAACCACTAGGGACAAAGGGGATGTGAAATGATTTCATACAGCAGTGTACTGTATGTTTACTGTGTGTTTCACTTTTTGAATTTGCCGCCAGGCTCCGCCCTGTGCGACGCGTTGCTCGCAGGGAACGGAGCTCGGCATCACACAGGCATCGGGCAGAGGAAACAGCCCACAGACACAGTGGGGGACATCGCTGGATCCAGGGAACACGGTGAGTAATGCTGCCTTGGATCCAGCGATGCAAGCCCGAGTGTGGCTCGGGGTTAGCGCTAATGGTACTGAAATTCCAACCTGAGCCACACTCGGGAATACCGCCAGGGAGGTTAAATGTTTCTATTTTTTTTAATTAACCCTAATACGTACCCTTTTTTTTTTTTTGCTTTAAAAGACCATATATAGCACCTGTCCATGTCACTTCTTTTGGCATCTTTCTTTTTTCTTTTGTGCACATCTCCCTTCAACGACTTGGTTGTTTTATGATGTCATGCCCTTCCTATGGACTCCAAGCCATATTTCCTGGTGCTCTGTGCATTGACAAGTCAGATTCCAGTCCTTTGAAAGCCAATATCCTAGGGTAATAGTGCTGTTTCTGCTTAGGGACCTGCTCAGGGAGTGTTGTCATGCAAGAACTGAATACAGAAACTGGCAGGATCACCAGGTTAAAAGAAAAAAAAAGCAAGATTTAGGCAAAAAACAAGGAAGGAATGGTGGTATGCAGTTCCACCTTAAGATGAAGTGTCAGGCCTTACCAGATTGATGGTTGATGGTCAGATGGCTAGGGAGGAGACTCCACCCCCATATGTTTTTAGAGGAGGAAATGGAGATGGTGGTGGTATCATTTTTACAACAATTTGCCAGGTTAGGGTCACTTTTAGGGTCAATGGCAATAGGTTAGACCACTACAAATGGGGACCTACAGTATATGGTGGCATGGTGCTTCCCTTTTACGGTTGTTGATGTTTAAATGGATGGCTCGGTGCCCTGGAGCAGTGCCACCTTAACAACATCATGGGCCCCTAGGCAAAGTAATGCACTGGAGTCCCTATCAGGATGATGGTGCCCTGCGTCACTCATAGCATTCTGGGGCAAACAGTGGGTGTGGCTAAATTATTCTACATAGTGGGCATGGCTTTTTAACCTGATTAGAAATTTTAGTCAGATTTTTAATATTTTTAATTACCTTTTTTTACAATTTTTTACAATTTTTAATGAATCTTAATTTAGTCATTTTTTACATATTTTTTTCAAAACAATGCTGGGGGATCTTTTGTTGGTGGGATATTAGGGGTCTAAACAGATTTTTTACATATTTTTTTCAAAACAATGCTGGGGGATCTTTTGCTGGTGGGATAATAGGGGTCTAAACAAACCCCTGACGTCTCACTTTTGAGACAAAGAAAGTGACTGAGAAAACATTCCCCAGCCTCAGCTGTGCTGCAGATGAATGGACAGGAGACAGAGGCACAGTTTACTATGCTTCACTTATGAATGAATACAGTGAGTGGTCAGTACCAATCACTCACTGTGTTCATTCAGTAAAGGAAGGGGCAAGTAAATTACATATTTACCAGCCCCTTCCCTGCTCTCCATCCTGAAGATCCCCCTGAGTGCCTGCAGCTGCTGCCAGTGGGAGATGAGAGGAGGGAAGCTGGCAGTGCATCGGGGGCACACAGGGGAGGTCCAGACAATGAGGGAAATCCAATAAATGATCAGTGCAGTGGGCGGGGGACATAACTCGAACCAATCTTTTGTGGCTTACCCTGCATCAGCTGAAAGCCAGTGGGAGGGAAGAGGAGATGTCGACCTTCAGCTGCTGCAGTGAGAGCCACAAAAGATTTGTTTCAGTTATTTCCCCCCACCCACTGCACTGATCACCCCTCTATCCACATGCAATTCTGCCTGCTGGGAGGGGAGGGGCTGCAAGGGCAGTCTATGTACCAAGGATGCCCCTTCAAAAAGATGGGCCTGCCCTGAGGAAAGTCAAATATACAAAAGTTGGAACTAACTGTCCCTTTTTCTGCTAAGGACAGAGATGGACTTTATGTTGACAACCAAAGACCCCCTCCTAGCAATACTTGCCAATAGTTATGTTAGTATGGATATTTGTTTACTGTCCTTTATAGAGTGGTTTAGTTGCTGGTTAATGAAAGGCTGCTCTTGGCAAATAAAACCCATGCCCAAACCCAAGTTGACTAATCCCCAAAGCACACATAAATATGTATAAAATGCACAAAAAAGTACACAGTAACGTGTCAAAAATGTGTATTACTGTATATGCATATGTTTGAAAAGGGCTCCTATAAACTCAATCTCTGCTGAGAGGAACTGATTTATGACAGTGTCCTTCATTGAGGTGTTACAATCAAAGGAAGGACAAATGTTCTTTTACTAAAAAGTACACTATCCCTGCGCAATGAGCACTCATAGACTTAAAGAGAACCCTCTCTTGAGACTGGAACTGCTCTGTAGATAGATGAATGTGTTGAAGAGGATTGTGGCCAGAGTGCATTAAAACAAAGCTTCAGCATGGAGCATGCCCTCACAGTCTTCTTATGGTAACTAATTCATTTTGGTGTTTTTTATTGTATATTTTAGTTCAAGAGAGCTAGGGAGACTGGTAACTTTTAGTAAATATACACTTATACTTTAAGGCAATGTAACTTCATATGATATTAGTTCAATAGAAAATTGCCACGTGACATTAGGATAATGATGAAGTTTAGCTAAAAAAAAAAATGTAAAAATTCCTACAGCTTTAGTCACATAATTTACCCATATCCTACTTTGGGCAGGCAGCTGGATCCTGGAAAAGTCTACCCTGCTGGGATGCCCATCCTCTTCCTGGCTCTGAACTTCTGCATTGGTTAACAACTTCAGGCCTTCAGGCAAAACAGCAAGACAAATGGTCCAAAGGGACATGACCACTTCTCCTCCCTGTTCTTTCATTGATTGCTTGAAACATGACCTGTGAACGGGGAGAGAATCCTGTGACTGATCCGCTTCTCTCTATTCATAGATTACAGGCATTATATTCAGTGAAAACATTTTTCTCAATGGAGAAGGAAGAAGAAGGGGGCATGTTCCTGTCAGACCATCTATACTGGAGTTCTGTCTGAAGACCAAAAGTTGTTCCAGCAGTGCTGAATGTTCAGAGACAAGAAGAGGACAGGCATTGCTGCGCAAAAGATCTCCAGGAAGTCTCTATTAATTGTAGACTCTATAATGACCATAGCCCTGTTTTCTCCACCACTTGGGCTTAGCACAGGTAACAAAAGTACACAATAGGGGTCAGATATAACACTGGCCATTGTGCCTACAGTTTAAGAATAGTATAATCAGTATTGCCAGCATAACATACAGTGCCTTGAACAAGTATTCATAGCCCTTGAAATGTTCCACATTTTGTCATGTTACAACCATACAAGTAAATGTATTTTATTGGGATTTTATGTGATAGACCAACACAAAGTGGCACATAATTGCGAAGTGGAAGGGAAATGATAAATGGTTCAAATTTTTTTTAAATAAATATGTGAAAAGTGTGGCGTGCATTTGTATTCAGCCCCCTTTACTCTGATACCCCTAACTAAAATCTAGTGGAACCAATTGCCTTCAGAAGTCACCTAATTAGTAAACATAGTCCATCTGTGTGTAATTTAATCTCAGTATAAACACAGCTGTTCTGGGAAGCCCTCAGAGGTTTGTTAGGGAGCCTTAATGAACAAACAGCATTATGAAGGCCAAGGAACACACCAGACAGGTTTGGGATAACGTTGTGGTGAAGCTTAAAGCAGGGTTAGTTTATAAATAGTGTTGAGCGAACCCGGACTGTA
>BLSH010044454.1:55038-72258 GCA_018402905.1 Glandirana rugosa
ACCACACCCGAAAAAGTTGTGAACACGTCATCTAGCGTGGTAATGACAAACGTTAGATACAGACTTCGCCTAGTTCGTACCGGTCGTGTCGTCGACGAACCCGTGGTGTACGAACTGTTCTGTACACCGCTGGACGGTACGTCAGGCAATCGTTGTCGTGGAGTTTCTGGGTGTAGTATTTCGTTCTGTCTGAAGAGGAACGAGGAGTAGACACTGGAGTTGGGGAGGATATGGAGGTCAGGAGAGTTTTCGGACGTGACTCTCCTTACTTCTATATCGTTACCTATGGTGTTCATGAACGTCGGTTAGACGAGCGTCATGTGTTGGTCATGTGGTGCCCAAGCAGCTGCTGTGCTGGCCATGCTTGATCCGCTTCAGACATAGATTGCAAACAGTAATGGTGCGATCTACTGCACAAGTGTTGAAAAAGCCCACACCAACTTTTGGAAGTCAGCCGGGAGTCAGCAGTTCCCTGCACCCGTGGAGCTCTGTGATGTGATGCAATAGGCTGGCTGCCCTTAAGTTGTGCCTCCTCACGTTCCTCCTCTCTTCTCTCAGGCACCCAAGTACAGTCAGTGCCCTCATCATCCCCTCCCTCCTCATCACTGGAGCAAACTTGGCAGTATGTTGCAGCTGGGGGAACATTACTGCTAGTTTCTTGTCCTACTGTGGCACCCCTCTCTCTAGGCTCACGTTACTCCCTTCCTCAAACTGGGAACCAACATCAGAGCCTTCAAATTGTTGCGCATCCTCCATCAGCATGTAAACGACACTATGGTCAAATAATTCTGGTGACTCCCCCGTGCATGATGGTGGGGCTATGGAAGGAGTAACTGTGGACAAGGATCCGGCGGACTGCTTTGGAAGGCAAACTAGTATGAGGATGAGGAGCATGAGGACGGCTTAGTTATCCGCTCTACCAACTCTTCTGCCTGTTGTGGCTCAATAACACGGCCAACAGCAGAAAAAAAGGACAAGCGTGACCCACCTGCAGAGGATGCACCATGTCCGCCACCACCACTTTTCACTGTAGACACAGAGGCTGCTCCTTAGTGGCCTGGGAGCATCTGCCTCTCCTTGGTGGTCTTACGGATATGATGGTGATTGTTTTTGACACTGCACTACTATGTATTATATACTGTACACTGCCGAATGCACTGTATATATAGTCTGCACTGATTGCACATGTATATATATCAATGCACCTGAAGTATACCTATACTTATGTTTGACTCGAACATCGGGCCTGACCCTACATAGGGCATGGAAGTCTTATCATAGGAGGGCACTTTAATGCAGTACCCAACTCCTCACTGGACACTTCTGCTTCAGGTAAAAGACTGTGCACAGAGCTGGGCAACCTACTCCATGCTTGCGATACTTACAATGTTTGGAGGTGTCAACAGGACAATGAAAGAGACTATACCTTCTTCTCTTCTAAGAATTTGTCTTAATTCTAGAATTGATTACTTTCTAGTAGATAAATGGACATTGCAGCAGATCTCTTCCTCCACAATATCTGATATCCCATGGTCAGGCCATGCTGCCATATCCATCATCTTTGAGTAGATGGAAACCTGCCCTAGAGTATCCTTCTAACGCTGTAACACTGCAATCGTTCAGAATCCCATTAACCAACAGCATATTTCTAAGCATTTAGAAGAATTCATCTGTTTAAATGCCTCTTCCGTCTCAAACATCTCCTCACTATGGAATGCCCACAAGGCATTATGCTATATGCATGGGCTCATTATTCAATTATCGGCTCAAGCCAAAAAGAACTTTAATGCTAAATTAAACAAGCTACTTGACTCTGTTCATGTACTTGAGACCCAAAATAAACTTTCCCCCTCTGCTTCCACTTCAGCCAACCTGACAAATCTTCAGTATAAACTCCATTCTCATCTATGCACGCAACATGACCATCATATGATGCACCTTAAACTTCACTATTACACCCACAATAATAGAGCTGGCAAATTATTAGCAAATAGACTTAAATCATGTAGCACCAAAACAAGAATGCTGTTTATCTTTCACTAAGGAAAAGATCACTAACTCCCAAGAAATTGCCAATGACTTCTCTGACTACTATGGTGAACTATACAATTTAAAAGAAGATGCCTCCACCCCCCAACCTTCCCCGACCTCAAATAACAAATTTCTGAACAAACTAAACCTCTCTTTTTTATCCGCCACCCAACTTACAGAACTTAATGCTTCTTTCTTGGTTGATGAAATTATTTGAGTAATTAAATCCTCCCCATCAGGCAAATCCCCTGGCCCATATGGTCTCTCAAATGAGTGCTTCAAATGATTTGCAGATACCCTCTCTCCATACCTATTACTGGTTTATATGGAAGCCACTTCTAAGGCATTATTCCCAGAAGAGCTGTTGTTGAAAAACATTAACATCTTGCCCAAACCGGGCAAATCCCCAGATACTCCAGATAATTTTAGACCGATCTCATTACTGAATTCTGATTTTAAATTATATGGTAACTTCTTGATATACGTCTTCACGACATTCTCCCATCCTTGATAAAACCCAACCAGTGCAGGTTTATCAAGGGCGGACAGGAATCTGACGCCACCAGGCGCATTCTAAACATCGTTCAGTTCGCTGAAAAGTCACAAATTCTTTTTCTGCTCTTTTCTATTGACGTAGAGAAGGTGTTTGACAGAGTTCAGTATTATTAAAAAAATTCTGGTTCTCTGGACTTATATTATTTGCCATTTTGGCACTTTACTCCACCCCCTCAGTGAGAGTATTCTCTTCCAGCCTCCTCTCTAAAACCTTTGCAATTTCTAACGGGACTAAACAGAAATGCCCTGTCTCCCCTTCCATTTGTAACTTAGTCATTGAACCCCTAGCTGAGGCAATTAGATCCCACCCAAACATAACTGGCTTTCACTTTTACTCCCACCCACATGTAATCAATCTCTTCACAGATTATATCAATTTAATGCTATCTAACCCATCTACATCTTTACCACATACCCACCAAGTATTATCTTCATTCAGCGACATCTCCTATTATAAGGTGAATTTCCCGAAATCATTGATATTAGATATAGGTCTCCCTATTTACATTAAACAGAAATTATCTAAAGATCTTACCTAGGAATAACCATGACCTCCCTCTCAAGAAAACTTTAAAATGTTGGTTCTACCACAAATTCTGTACATCTTTAGGACTCTTCCCATCCCTGTACCAGCGCAATATCTGTGTTCATTAACATCCAAAATGAAACAATTAATTTGGCTAAAGAAATGCGCCTGTTGTCCTTACGCCCATCTTATTAAACATCCAAAGATAGGAGGGGTTGGCTTTCTGGACCTCCGAGATTACTGGATGGCTACACAGCTGAGCTCACCCAACTAAAACAATGGTTCACCACCTCCCCCAACAACTTTTGGGTAGATATCGAGTACTTCCTTCTAAACACCTCAGATCTTAGATCCACTCTACTAGCTGATAATTGGAAGCAAATTGATGTCTCTCCCCTCCCTGATACAATTAAGGCTTCCTTCACAGCATGGAGATCGCTAACACACCCAGAATTTTTTAAAACACACAATACAGCAGTTCTAGCTCCACTTTCCACCCTGGGATCTCTCATCCCCCATCTTTCACTTAGACACTGGCAAGCTTTGGGCATTCTATGGATAGAGGATTTGTTCGTACAATCTAAACTTGAAACCTTACAAGATCAACAGATATCCTATAGATTGCCTCCAAACAAATGTTTAACTTACATGCATATAGTCACATTTCTAAAACGTCACCCTATACCCTCTATGCATGTCCAACCCTTCATTTTGGCAGTATCGCACAAATCCCAACCCCATCCCCAAGGGAATTTCAGTTTTTTACCCTTTCCTCCTCAATAAAAATACCTTTTCTAAAACCAATCCTATGTTAAAATGGGAATCATCTACAAAAAAATGTATTCTGAAACCCAATGGCAAACAGCCTTAAAAATCTCGTACAGGGCCACACATTGTGTTAACCACTTTTGGGAACTTTCCCAAAAAGTAATCTTGCTTTGGTACTTAACTCCAGCCCGCCTAGCCAAATTTTCCCCTGCCTATTTTTCTCTTTGTTGGAGAGGATGCGGTCACACTGGCTCCCTCCTCCTTATATTGTGGTCGTGTAAAAGTTATTGGATCAAAGTTGTTCAACTTATATATCAATTCTCTGGAATCCTTACCAAATCAGAACCGGCTCTTGCTCTTCTATGTTTAGGAATAGACCATTTTGCCACAGAATTTCGCACTGTAATCTCTATTGTTCTACTATTTGGAGATCAAGCTCCAAAGGTTTCGGACCTGATCAACCAAGTCAACCTAACATTTGAATATGAGCCTAACCTTGCTGTTAGATCCAATTTGTACTGTACCTTTTCCAAATTATGGAGTTCTTGGAGCCGCTTGTATCCCTCATGACATCCATTTGATTGTGTTGTACCATTACTGACTTATACATATTTGCATATCCACATATCATCTATTGTCCCATATATCCTTCTTGCTCTCTGTTATGTTTGTTTTGTATCATATCAAAACTAATAAAGATTCAATGCTGGAAAGAGCAGATTTGTTTTGTACAGAAAATAGTTTAGTACAGAGCTGGTTTGTCTACATATAAAACAATTAAATAATACAAATTTTTATTTCTGGGTGCTTTGTTTCACCTCATTGAGGTATACATTAACAAATTGCCAAAATGGAGGGTAACTATAAGAAAAAACAGATACAAATTAAATTGAGTAATTACTATTTCTAGTCTCAGAGGAATAGTGAGGTAATGAGATACGATAGGTAATGGGTATTTGTTGACTCAGGAGTTAGTGTTCAAAAACTGCATTAAGGGTGTGTAAGCAATTTTCCCCAACCAGTTGGAACTTAGTGTAGCAGTTATTTTTTTTTCTTGAATCATGTTGGGATTAAATCATGATTGAATCATGTTGGGAGCCAGGGCCATATTTAGACATAACTCCCAACTTTCTGAAAGGCAAAAGATGGATACCATTAGGCACAAAATATGGAAAAGGAAACACCCCTGTCACACCCCCAGGTATTGTGGACACTGAAGAAATATACCAAAAATGATTGAATAACCCTTTCACTGCCATAGCTGTTTTTGCATTATTTGCAAACATGCTAAAAATCATATTAGGCCTGAGACTTAATAAAGCCCCCAAACATTTTCTCTAAAACAGATCCTGGAAAATAAAATGGTGGTAGTACCAATGTTTTATGTCACACCATATTAGTGTGCAACAATGTTAATTTTAGTGACGGAATACTTAACCCCTTTTTGTCAAATATAAAAGATAAGGTTGTGCCAAATAATTAGAAACCCAACATATCAAGTCTTAAAATTGTTTATGCTCGTGAAATGATGACGAACTTCGGTACCCAAAATTGCTTATAGGCAACACTTTGAAGTACTTACGGGTCATCAATTTAGACTTAAAGCGGAGTTCCACCCAGTTAAAAGTCAGCAGCTTCAAAAAAGTGTAGCTGCTCACTTTTAACAATCGGACACTCACCTGTCCCACGCTCCAGTGATGCGGTCGCCTGAGGGCTCACTCTTCTCCCCATCCCCTCAGCGGCACCGGCATCACAAGTGTGGGCACCTGGCTTTAGCTTCAAAGCCGGGCGCGCACTGTGAATGTGCGAGTTGCGCTGCGCCTTTTGAATGGCCGGAATATCTTCTGTGACCTGTGACGTATCCCAGAAGATTGCTGGGGGGGTGAACTTCCTCCTGGAGCTGTGGCTCTAGGAGAGGAAGTGGACCTAGGACCCTGCCCCCAAAAAAATGACATGCCAATTGTGGCATGTCAGGGGGTCACCTTCCTTTAAAGTGAAAATTCCACTTTTGCCTGGAACTCTGCTTTAACCATGAATAATGGTCCTAGAATTATTGCTGTGCATAGCAATATATAAAATGGGGGGGGCAAGGTGAGCTCAATTTTTTTTTTTGGGGGGGTTATGTACTTGGGTAACTTTATTGCTATTACATAGGGACCCAATAGCCCCCTACAGTATGTGAAGGCATTTTTACCATGACAGGTTATTTTTAACGAAACATCAGGAGTCCCGCCTGCAGATCGCACTCCGTTAACTTCTTCCCTAGTCACAGCACCCAGGGAAAGTGACAGCATAAACCAGGGGAGACAAGGTTCTTGCTAGCTAGGCGAGATCTGCGCATGTACAGTCACTTGTCTTCTTTGCTTACCCTCTCCCTCCATATACTATACAAACTAGGTCTTAGTGCAGAAAACTTCTGGTGCCAGGTTGACAGCAGATGTATCACATTTGTCAGCATCCGAGGATTTGACAATTTTTTTAGGCTGCTCTCTCTCTCTCATATCCCTTCCCTTCCTTTCCATCACACCTTCACCTGGGACCCCCTCTATTCTATATGCTGTCATTAGTGACATGATTGATTGGAGAAGACTTGCTATCTGCATCAAACACCTGTGCCTGAAATGAATACCATTAACAGAGTTCCAGGAAGAACAGATCTAACTACTTGCTCACAATGTTCATACCATTTTTTGCAAAGTTCTCTGCTGTTTTACAAATGTCTCCAGTTTTCTATACACTTCTTCAGTTCTTTAAAAAAAAATCTTCTGCTTTCTACTCATATTTACAAACTCCATCAGATTTTTCAGAAAACCATACCAGTTTTCATGCAAGCTCTCTGAAAGATGTCCATTTTAAATATGGAAAGTTTTGGAAAGTTTCTCCACTTTCATTTTTTACTTGACTTCACAAATTGTATTACCTGGTTAGGAAGTGAGGGGTAATCTCCCTCACTGGAGACAGAGAAAGCAAAAAAAAAAAGCAGTCAGAGCTTCTAACTCTTTCTTACTGTGCTAAATAAATTAAGTCTAAACTTAAAAAAAGAAGACTGGCTTCAAGTTCAAACTGCTCTAAGCTGCAAAGAAGTGACGTGAAACTTTCTGTGCAGGTACTGGCAAAGCTTATTTTCAAATAAGAAGCATCAATGCACGATAGTTGATATTATGTAAATTTTGTGGTCATTTTATTTTCTGACTTTGCTTTAAAGATGCCTAACTCTGTCTGCATGTTAGCAGGGGCCACTCAGGAGTACTCAGCCAAAATTTGTCTCGCATTCTACCACAAAAACAGGTGATTTGAATGTCCAGGCCATAGTAAGAAATGCTCTTACAGCATGACACCCATTTAGAAGGACTGGGTCTTCTCTCCATTTGTTCAGCCAGTGACATGGCCTGTCCCTACCTGTCCCGACATACACTATATTACTAGAAGTATTGGCACGCCTGCCTTTACACGCACATGAACTTTATTAGCATCCCAGTCTTAGTCCGTAGGGTTCAATATTGAGTTGGCCCACCCTTTTCAGCTATAACAGCTTCAACTCTTCTGGGGAGGCTGTCCACAAGTTTTAGGAGTGTGTCTATGTGAATGTTTGACCATTCTTCCAGAAGCGCATTTGTGAGGTCAGGCACTGATGTTGGATGAGAAGACTTGGCTCACAGTCTTCGCTCTAATTTATCCCAAAGGTGTTCTATCACGAGGTCAGGACTCTGTGCTGGCCAGTTGTTGTTCATAGGTTGGGCTTGGCCCCTTAGTTCCAGTGAATATCCAATATTCCAATATTCTAAATACTACATTTGCGGCCAGTGGTGCATTTCTTGCACAAAAATAAAAAGTGCGTCTACATTGCTGGTTAAAAAAAAAGAATAATAATTTATTATTCTTTTTTTATTATTATTAATAAATAGTGCTGCATAGTACATTTGCACCTTGCTGTGCATTTCTTGCACAAAAATAAAAAGTGAGTCTACATTGCTGGTTTTTTAAAAAAAATATTCTAAATACTACATTTGTGGCCAGCGGTGCATTTCTTCCACAAAAATAAAAACTGCGTCTACATTGCTGGTTTAAAAAAAAAGATTAATAATTTATTATTCTTTTTTTATTATTATTAATAAATAGTGATACATAGTACATTTGCACCTTGCTGTGCATTTCTTGCACAAAAATAAAAAGTGCATCTACATTGCTGGTTTAAAAAAAAGAATAATAATGTATTATTCTTTTTTATTATTATTAATAAATAGTGCTACATAGTACATTTGCACCTTGCTGTGCATTTCTTGCACAAAAATAAAAAGTGCATCTACATTGCTGGTTTAAAAAAAAAAGAATAATAATTTATTCTTTTTTTTTAATTATTATTAATAAATAGTGCTACATAGTACATTTGCACCTTGCTGTGCATTTCTTGCACAAAAATAAAAAGTGCATCTACATTGCTGGTTTAAAAAAAAAAGAATAATAATTTATTATTTTTTTTTAATTATTATTAATAAATAGTGCTACATAGTACATTTGCACCTTGCTGTGCATTTCTTGCACAAAAATAAAAAAAAATATTCTAAATACTACATTTGTGGCCAGCGGTGCATTTCTTCCACAAAAATAAAAACTGCGTCTACATTGCTGGTTTAAAAAAAAGAATAATAATTTATTATTCTTTTTTTTATTATTATTAATAAATAGTGCTACATAGTACATTTGCACCTTGCTGTGCATTTCTAGCACAAAAATAAAAAGTGACTCTACATTGTTGGTTTAAGAAAAGTAAATTATAAATAATACATTTGTGGCCAGCGGTGCATTTCTTGCACAAAAATAAAAAGTGCGTCTACATTGCTGGTTTAAAAAAAAGACGAATAATTTATTCTTTTTTATTATTAATAAATAGTGCTACATAGTACATTTGCACCTTGCTGCACATTTCTTGCACAAAATTAAAAAGTGCGTCTACATTGCTGGTTTAAAAAAAAAAGAATAATAATTCATTATTCTTTTTTTTTTATTATTATTAATAAATAGTGCTACATAGTACATTTACACCTTGCTGTGCATTTCTTGCACAAAATTAAAAAGTGCGTCTACATTGCTGGTTTAGAAAAAAAAAGAATAATAAATAGTGCTACGTAGTACATTTGCACCTTACTGTGCATTTCTTGCACAAAATTGCACATTGCCGGTTTAAAAAATAATATAAATTTGTGCTAAATAGTAGATTTGCATCCAGAATGAGGAGAGCGTCAAGTAAGGGACGTGGTCATGGTGCTGCTGGTGTTGGTGGTGTTGGTGAAGCTCCTGTTGCAAGGAGAGGACGTGATCGATCTGTGCCAGCTACACGCACAAGTGAAACACCTTCCTCAGGTGCAAGTAGCCGACAGAACCTTCAACATTATAGGGTAGGCCCGAATGCCGCTCAACGAATGGTGAGGCCAGAACAAGTACAGGCGCTAGTAGATTGGGTGGCTGACAATGCCTCCAGTTCCTTCACATTGTCTCCCACCCGGTCCCTTCATGAAAGCTCAGAGTCGGCACCTGAACCCCATGGCCATCGCTCTTTCACCTCAGCCCCTTGTAAATCAGCCAAGCAGTCTAAGCCCCAAGTCATACAGCAGTCTCTTGCTTTTTCGTGACTCTGCTGGTGTGCTTTCCGTGGGCCATCTACATATCCCTGCCCCAGAAGCGGAAGACATTAAGAGCACCAATGCCCAACCACTTCTGTTTCAGGATGAGGACATGGAAACACCACCGCAGTATGTCTCTGATGATGACGAAACACAGGTGCCAACTGCTGTGGCTTTCTACAGTGTGCAGACTGACAAGGAGGGCAGTGGTGAAGAGTGGGTGGAAGATGATGTGGAGGATGATGAGGTCCTAGACCCCACATGGAATGAAGGTCATGCGAGTGACGTGTGCAGTTTGGAGGAAGAGGTGGTGGTCGCACAGAGGCACCAGCACAGCAGAAGAGGGAGCAGGTTGCAAAAGCAGAGCGAACGTCCCATAGACAGTACGCCTGCTACTATCCACCCAGGGACCTAGCACACCAAAGGCAGCTCAAAGGAGTTCCCTGGCGTGGCAGTTCTTCAGACAATGTGCTGACGACAAGACACAAGTGGTTTGCACGCTGTGCAATTAGAGCCTGAAGCGAGGCATAAATGTTCTAAACCTGAGCACAACTCCCATGACCAGGCATCTACATGCAAAGCATGAGCTGCAGTGGAATAAGCACCTCAAAATCCAAGAAAGGTCTCAGGCTCCTCCTGCTTCCTCTTCTGCTGCTGCCTCTTCCTCTACCTCTACAGTGCCAGTGTCACCTGCCACCCAGCAAACAGACGATGTGACAGCAACACCACCATGTCCGCCAACGTCCCCAAGCATTTCCACACGGTCCCATGGAAGCTTACAGCTCTCCATCTCCCAAACACTGGAGAGAAAGAGGAAGTACCCCCCTACCCACTCGCAATCCCTGGCCCTGAATGCCAGCATTTCAAAATTCCTGGCCTTTGAAATGCTGTCATTCTGTCTGGTGGACACGGACAGCTTTAAAAACCTGATGGCGGTTGCTGTCCCACAGTATGTGGTTCCCAGCTGCCACTACTTTTCCAGTCGAGCCATCCCTTCCCTGCACAAACAAGTTGGGGACAAGATCAAGTGTGCACTGTGCAACGTCATCTGTGGCAAGGTCCACATAACCACTGATACGTGGACCAGTAAGCATGGGCAGGGATGCTATATCTCGCTAACTGCACACTGGGCAAATGTAGTGGCGGGTGGGCCTGAGGCATATAGCAGTTTGGCCCATGTCCTTCCACCACTGAGGATTGCAGGGCATTTTTCTTTGCCTCCTGTTGCCTCCTCTTCCTACTCCGCTTCCTCCTCCTCTACCACCTCCTCATCTGGTCAGCGAAACACCTTCTCCACCAACTTCAGCACATCCAGGGGGAAACGACAGTAGGCTGTTTTAAAACTGATATGTTTGGGGGATAAACCCCACACTGCGCTGGAGCTGTGGACGGGCATTGAACAACAGACCGATGAGTGGTTGTTGCCACTGAGCCTCAAGACCGGCCTGGTGGTGTGCAATAATGGGCAAAATCTGGTAGTAGCTCTGGGCCTAGCCGGATTGACGCACATCCCTCGCCTGAGGCATGTGCTGAATTTGGTGGTGCAGAAATTTCTAAAAAACTACCCGGATATGTCAGAGCTGCTGCAGAAAGTGCGGGCTGTCTGTGCGCGCTTTCGTCATTCTCACCCTGCTGCTGCTCGCCTGTCTGCGCTACAGCGGAACTTCGGCCTTCCCGCTCACCGCCTCCTATGAGACGTGCCCACAAGGTGGAACTCCACCTTGCACATGCTGGAGAGACTGTGCGAGCAGCAGCAGGCAATAGTGGAGTTTCAGCTGCAGCACGCATGGGTCAGTCGCTCTGCGGAACAGCACCACTTCAGCACCGAGTGGGCCTCCATGTGAGACCTGTGTACCATATTGCGGTGTTTCGAGTACTCCACCAACATGGCCAGTGCCAATGACGCTGTTCTCAGCGTTACTATCCCCCCACTTCTATGTCTCCTTGAAAAAACACTTTGGGCAATGATGGAAGAGGATGTGGCACAGGAGGAAGAGGAGGAGGAGGAGGAAGAGGGGTCATTTCCATGGTTATCAGGCCAGTCATTCACAAGTGGCTTGGAGGGTGGGTTCCTGCACCAGCATAGGCCAGGTAAAAAATTTTCAAGCCAGGGCACAGTTCTGGAGGATGAGGAGGATGAGGAAGATGGTGATGAGGAGGAGGAGGAACCGTGTTCACAGCAGATTGGCACCCAACAGAGCTCATGGGCATCACTGGAGCGTGGCTGGGGGGATACGGAAACACAGATGATACACCTCCCACAGACGACAGCTTGTCTTTGCCTCTGGGCAGCCTGGCACACATGAGCAACTACATGCTGCAGTGCCTGCTCAATGACAGCCGAGTTGCCCACATTTTAACTTGTGCTGATTACTGGGTGGCCACCCTGCTGGATCCCCGTTACAAGGACAACGTGCCGTCCTTAATTCCCTCACTGGAGCGTGATCGGAAGATGCGTGACTACTAGCGCACGCTGGTAGACGCGCTGCTGAGGGCATTCCCAAATGACACCGGAGGCTCAGTGGAAGCACAAGGCGAAGGTGGAGGAGGAGGAAGAGGTCACTAACGCAGCTACGGCACCGCCAGCACCTCAGAAGGCAGGGTTAGCATGGCCAAAATGTGGAAAAGCTTTGTCAGCAGCACCCCACAACAAACAGCACCACCAGCTGATAGGCAACGTCTTAGCAGGAGGCAGCATTTCAGCAACATGGTGGAACAGTATGTGTGCACACGCCTACTGACTGATGGGTCTGCCCCATTCAACTTCTGGGTCTCCAAATTGGGCATATGGCCCGAGCTTGCCCTTTATGTCTTGGAGGTGCTGGCCTACCCTGCAGCCAGTGTATTGTCTGAACGTGTGTTTAGCATGGCAGGGGGTGTTATCACAGACATGCGCAGCCGCCTGTCCACAGCCAACGTGGACAAGCTAACGTTTATTAAAATGAACCAGGCATGAATCCCACAAGACTTGTCTGTACCTTGTGCAGAATAGACATTTAGACCGGCCTCACACAGCCATTGGTATGCTTGTTTTTTTTTAATATGTCTTAATATTTTGGGGGCTATCCCAATTAGAAAAAAAAAACCAACAAACAAAAAACAGTGTTGGCTACCTCCTCCTCCTCCTCCACCGCCACTTCCACCTACACCGCCAAGGTCACTGCCTAGTCAACCTCTAGGCTCCTATTCCACATCCACCTCCTCCTTCCATTTTTATTTTTTTTATGTGATTTCCCTATCCACATTTTTTGTAGGGCACTCGTCCTACTCTTACCCCCATTTTGCTTCCTTTTGCAGCCCCCTAGCCCTTTCCAGGACTTTTTTACAGCCATTTTTGTGCCCAAAAGTTCAGTTCACCATTGACTTCAATGGGGTACGTGGTCCAGGGTCAAGTTCGGGTCAAGTTCGGTACCGAACCCGAACTTTTCCGCGAAGTTCGGCCGAACCCGAACATCCAGGTGTCCGCTCAACTCTACTCACTACCTATCACAGTTTCGGAGGCCCTGAAATGCCAAGATAGCGCAAAACCCCCCAAATGACCCCTTTTGGGAAAATAGACACCCATGCTATTTTCTGAGAGGCATGTTGAGTTCATGGAATATTTTATTTTGTGTCACAAGTTTCGGTAAAATGACGAAATGTTTTTTTTTTTACACAAAGTTGGCACTTAAATAGTATATTGCTCAAACATGCCATGGGTATATGTGAAATTACACCCCAAAATACATTCTGCTGCTTCTCCTGAGTATGGTGATACCACACGTGTGAGACTTTTTGGCAATCTAGCCACGTACAGGACCCCGAAATCCAATCACCGCCTTCAGGCTTTCTAAGGGCGTAAATTGCTCCTTTCACTTCCTCATTATCTATCACAGTTTCGGAGGTCCTGAAATGTGAAGATAGCACAAACCCACCCAAATGATCCCTTTTTGGAAAGTATACCCCAAGGTATTTGCTAAGAGGCATGGTGAGCATTTTGCAAATCTCATTTGTTGCTACACTTTTCTGTAAAATAAAGAAAGAAGTATTTTTTCATTTCTTTTTCAATTTTCAAAACTTTGTAACAAAAAGCGAGATCTGCAAAATACTCGCCATGCCTCTTAGCAAATACCTCGGGGTGTCTACTTTCCGGAAAGTGTTCATTTGGGGGGTTTGGTGCTATCTTGACATTTCAGGGCCTCTGAAACTGTGATAGGTAGCGAGGAAGTGAAATTAGCAATTTACGCCCTTAGAAAGCCTTAAGGTTTGATTGGTTTTCGGGGTCCTGTACGTGACGAGACTGCCAAAAAGTCTCTCACATGTGGTATCCCCATACTCAGGAGAAGCAGCAGAATGTATTTTGGGTGTAATTTCACATATACCCATGGCACATTTGAGCAATATATCAATTAAGTGACAGGAAATAAGAAACAGGAAACAAGCTTAAAAAGAATAGACAAAATATTTTCGAACATGGAGATAAAATCGGAGTTTTCTAGCAAGTCTAGTGCAGCAGTGCAGTCCACCTACACTCATTTCAGAAATAACTACCTTTGATGGAAGGCGGGTTTCTACACCAGAAGATATACTAGACACATTTAACCGGTATTATGAATCCCTCTATACTTCTTCTCTCCCTGCTGACTTTCACCCAGACGACTTGACGGTTCTTTTGGACAAGGTGGCATTGGGGTGGTTATCAGATAGGGAGAGGGATAATTTAGTTAAATCTATTACAGCAGAGGAGGTGCAAATGATCATAGACTCTTTTCCAGGAGGAAACGCTCCAGGTCCAGATGGATTACCTATTGAATTCTATAAAATCAATTGAGAACTCCACCTAATGGGATGATCCGGATGGGGATATCACAAGCCAAGAAGCCAGGAAATGTTCCAGAGGGGGCACCACAGACCAGGAACCAAGGGAAGTGATAAGGAGGTCTTCACCCAAAAAGAAGGTCTCCGGTGTGGTACCATGTAATAAAAAGACTTCACATAGTGTATTACCTTTTAAAAAAGTCAATTTATTAATGGTGATGCACTTACATGGATCTGTAAAATTTGATCTCAAAAGTAAATAGCCGGCAAGAAACAAGAGCAGAGTGCTATGGGATCAGCAACTACCGACGCTTTTCGTCTTTTTAGACGTCACCTGTGGGTTACCGACCCCCCAAAACCACCGTGCTTATATACATGAATACCAGATAATCATGCAGTCAATCAGACGCCGTCATATCCGTCACTCACAAGATGGTGGCATGGCGTGCGTTCCAAGACTCACTTCCGGCAGAAGATGGGCAACTCAAGCCTCGTTCTGAGCCAGATGGCAGACTAAAGGAATATAGAAAGTGTCTTAACCACTTGCTGGCCACTGCCCGGCATCTGACGACGACAAGGTGGTTGAATATCGCAAACCACCGTCATATGACGGCGGCTGCGAGATCCCGCACTGTGGGCTCGCGCGCTCACTGTGTTCCAGGTGGACCAGGGAGCGAGTAGGGTGGACTTGATCGCCGCCGGCTACCCGCTATGGCCCCCCCTGCAGTGAAAGAACCGAGGTCCATGTATGTAAACACGGATCTCCATTCTGACAGAGGGGGAAGGGCTGTGATCACAGACTTCCTGTATATGGAAGCTGTGATCACTCCCCATCCCCCTGCCAGCCCAGCCCCCATACAGTTAGAACACACCCAGGGAACACAGTTATCCCTTAGAGCGCCCCCCTCCAGGTTAACCCCTTCACTGCCAATGGCATTTACACAGTAATCAGTGCATTTTTATAGCACTGATCGCTGTATAAATGCCAATGGTCCTAAAAAAGTGTCAAAATGGTCCGACATGTCTGCTGCAATATCACAGTACCTCTAAAAATCGTAGATCACCTCCATTACTAGTAAAATTAAAAACCCCATGAATGAATTCTCATTATCCGTAAATGCGGCAACTTTTGTGCAAACCAATCAATAAACACCAATTGCAAAATTTTACCAAAAATATGAGGAAGAATATAAATCGTCCAAAACCGATGAAAAAAAATGTTTTTTTATATTTTTTTTGGATTTGTATTTTAGCAAAAAGTAAGAAATTTGGGTTTCTTTTGCAAAATTGTCACTCTTCTTTTGTTTATAGCGGTAATCAGAAATGACGCAAAGGGGATCAAATACCACCAAAAGAAAGCTCTATTTGTGGGAAAAAAAGGACGCAAATTTTGTTTGGGTACAACGTCGCACAACCGCGCAATTGTCAATTAAAGCGACGCAGTGCCGAATCGCAAAAAGTGCCCTGGTCCTAAATTGGGAAATCCTTCCGGGGCTGAAGTGGTTAAAAGAGATAAAATTGGTCTGGTCCCAATAAGGATATAGACATATCAATTGGCGGCATTGTGGATACGCCACCAAAGAAGAGGTCTTATAGAATCCAATAATCGGGGTATGATGAATGGCATAAACGCTTGGACAGAGCCACCACGCGTAAGATGGCGGCCCGGCACGAGCTGCTCGGTGTACTTCCGCTGGAAATGGGGCAGCCCAAGCCTCAATTCCAACCAAATTGAAATAACCATATAGATAGATTCAAATATATGCTGATTACACCGTATCCATCTATAAAGGGACAGATTCCCAATAACATTATCAATCAAAAATAATTATGTATAATGTTTGATCATTGACGCATCTCGGTGATAAAAAACCTGTGCGGAATGAATAAATGAAATATATATCACAAAAAAATTATTGAATAAAATGATTTTTAAAATTGGACATTATAAAAATATCAAGGGGAATCTGGGTAGTATTTGTAATTAAAAATTACTGATCGTGATCAACTTATTATTAGAGTTGAGCGAACCCGGACTGTAAAGTTCGGGTCCTTACCGAACTTTGGGGTGTCCGGGACCCGGACCCGGACTTTTCAAAAAAAGTCCGGGTTCGGGTTCGGGGTTCTGGTAATTTTAATGAAAAATCTTAAAAATGCTGTAAAAAAGCCCAGGAAGGTCCTAGAGGTCTGCAAAAGGAAGGAAAATGGGGGTAAGGGTGGGACAAGTGTCCTACAACGAAATGGGGACAGGGAAATAACTTTAAATATTTTTAAAAAAATAAAAAAATAAAAAATGCAAAAATGGAGATCATCTTCAAAATGGGTCTGAAAAGTATTAATTAACATTAGAGGCCAAAGAACTGTTCTAAAATCATCTTCAAACTGTGCCAAAAAAGTATAAATAAGCCGGGAGTACCCATATCACTGTACTGCAAAATGTGTGTGTCACTTTAAATGAAACCGGGAATCAGTGCACATCTCTTCTGCACAATTATTTCAAGGCTGTGTGTCACTTTAAATCAAGCCGTCAATCATTGCACATCTGTTATTCACACTTCTTTTTAAAGTCTGTGTCACTTTAAATGAAACCGTCAATCATTGCACATCTGTTATTCACACTTCTTTTTATAGTCTGTGTCACTTTTATTATTGCCGCTAATGATTGCACATCTGCTATTCACACACATCTGTTCTGCACCAGAACAGATGTTCTTCACACATTACATCTGTTCTGCACACATCTGAAAATAGTTTAGAACACTTTACCTAAAACCAGGGAGGAACCATACACCTGTTCTTCAAACATCTGGAATCTGTGTGTGAAAATACAGCATAGAGAAGAGCATGCATATGGTTTCGCTCTTCACACACAGTTTGCAGATGTTTTCAGAACAGTGATATCATATCAGTGATATAATATCA
>BLSH010044454.1:79820-122361 GCA_018402905.1 Glandirana rugosa
ACCCCCAACACGAGTCCAACAGCAGGTTGCAAAAGCGGAGCGAGCGTCCCCTAGACAGTAGGCCTGCTACTACCCACCGCACCCAGGGACCTAGCACACCAAAGGCAGCTCAAAGGCCTTCCCCCGCGTGGAAGTTCTTCAGACAATGTGTTGACGACAAGACACGAGTGGTTTGCATGCTGTGCAATGATAGCCTGAGCCGGGGCTTAAATGTTCTCAACCTGAGCACAACCCCCATGACCAGGCATCTAAATTCAAGGCACAAGCTGCATTGGAATAATTACCTCAAAATCCAAGAAAGGTCTCGGCCTCCTCCTGCTTCCTCTTCTGCTGCTGCCTCGGCCTCTTCCTCCACCTCTACAGTGACAGTGTCACCTGCCACCCAGCAAACAGACGATATGATTGCAACGCCACCATGTCCGCCACCATCCCCAAGCATTTCCACATGGTCCCATGGAAGCTTACAGCTGTCCATCTCCCAAACACTGGAGAGAAAGAGGAAGTACCCCCCTACCCACCCGCAATCCCTGGCCATGAATGCCAGCATTTCAAAATTCCTGGCCTTTGAAATGCTGTCATTCCGTCTGGTGGACATGGACAGTTTCAAAAACCTTATGGTGGTGGCTGTCCCACAGTACATGGTTCCCAGCCGCCACTACTTTTCCAGGCGAGCCATCCCTTCCCTGCACAAACAAGTTGGGGACAAGATCAAGTGTGCACTGTGCAATGCCATCTGTGGCAAGGTCCACATAACCACTGATACATGGACCAGTAAGCACGGGCAGGGACGCTATATCTCGCTAACTGCACACTGGGCAAATGTAGTGGTGGGTGGGCCTGAGCCGGCTAGCCATTTGGCGCATGTCCTTCCACTACCGAGGATTGCAGGGCATTTCTCTTTGCCTCCTGTTGCCTCCTCCTCCTACTGCGCTTCCTCCTCCTCGACCACCCACTCATCCTCTCAGCATAACACCTTTACCACCAACATCAGCACATCCATGGGGAAACGACAGCAGGCTGTTTTAAAACTGATATGTTTGGGGGATAAACCCCACACTGCGCAGGAGCTGTGGACGGGCATTGAACAACAAACCAATGAGTGGTTGTTGCCACTGAGCCTCAAGCCCGGCCTGGTGGTGTGCGACAATGGCCGAAATCTCATAGCGGCTCTGAGCCGAGCCCATTTGAGGCACATCCCTTGCCTGGCGCATGTGCTGAATTTGGTGGTACAGAATTTTCTAAAAAACTACCCGGATATGTCAGAGCTGCTGCATAAAGTGCGGGCCGTCTGTGCGCACTTTCTGCGTTCTCACCCTGCTGCTGCTCGCCTGTCTGTGCTGCAGCGGAACTTCGGCCTTCCCGCTCACCGCCTCATATGCGACGTGCCCACAAGGTGGAACTCCACCTTGCACATGCTGGAGAGACTGTGCGAGCAGCAGCAGGCAATAGTGGAGTTTCAGCTGCAGCACGCATGGGTCAGTCGCTCTGCGGAACAGCAACACTTCACCATCAACATGTGGGCCTCCATGCGAGACCTGTGTAGCGTATTGCGGTGTTTTGAGTACTCTACCAACATGGCCAGTGGCAATGACGCTGTTCTCAGCGTTACTATACCACTTCTATGTCTCCTTGAAAAAACACTTTGGGCCATGATGGAAGAGGATGTGGCACAGGAGTATGAGGAGGAGGAGGAGGAAGAGGGGTAATTTCCACGGTTTTCAGGCCAGTCATTCGCAAGTGGCTCGGAGGGTGGGTTCCTGCACCAGCATAGGCCAGGTCAAAAATATTCAAGCCAGGGCACAGTTCTGGAGGACGAGGAAGATGAGGAGGAGGAATCGCAGCAGGGTGGCACCCAACGCAGCTCGTGGCCATCACTGGACACAGATGATATACCTCCCACAGAGGACAGCTTGTCTTTGCCTGTGGGCAGCCTGGCACACATGGCTGACTACATTCTGCAGTGCCTGCGCAACGACAGCCGAGTTGCCCACATTGTAACTTCTTCTGATTACTGGGTGGCCACCCTGCTGGATCCCCGTTACAAGGACAACGTGCCGTCCTTAATTCCCTCACTGGAGCGTGAAAGGAAGATGCGCGACTACAAGCGCACACTGGTAGAGGCGCTGCTGAGGGCATTCCCAAATGACACCGGGGGCTCAGCGGAAGCACAAGGCGAAGGCGGAGGAGGAGAAAGAGGCCACCAACGCAGCTGTGGCACCACCAGCACCTCAGAAGGCAGGGTTAGCATGGCCGAAATGTGGCAAAGCTTTGTCAGCAGCTCGCCACAACAAACAGCACCACCAGCCGATAGACAACGTCTTAGCAGGAGGCAGCATTTCAGCAACATGGTGGAAGAGTATGTGTGCACACGCCTACACGTACTGACTGATGGGTCTGCCCCATTCAACTTCTGGGTCTCCAAATTGGACACATGGCCTGAGCTTGCCGTTTATGCTTTGGAGGTGCTGGCCTGCCCTGCAGCCAGTGTATTGTCAGAACGTGTGTTTAGCACGGCAGGGGAAGTTATCACAGACAAGCGGAGCCGTTTGTCCACAGCCAACGTGGACAAGCTAACCTTTATTAAAATGAATCAGGCATGGATCCCACAAGACTTGTCTGTACCTTGTGCAGAATAAACATTTAGACCGGACTCACACAGCCATTCATATAGTTGTTTTTTTGAACAGGCCTCAATATTTTGGGGGCTACCCCAATTATAAACAAACAAAAAAAAAATACCATGTTGGCTACCTCCTTCTCCTCCTCGACCACCGCCACTTCCACCTACACTGCCATGGTCACGGCCTAGTCAACCTCTAGGCTCCTACTCCACATCCACCCCCCTTCCCATTTTTTTATTTGATTTTAATTTATTTTCCCTACTCTTACCCCCATTTTATTTCCTTTTGCAGCCCTCTAGCACTTGCCAGGACATTGTTACAGCCATTTTTGTGCCTAAAAGTTCGGGTCCCCATTGACTTCAATGGGGTTCGGTGTCCGGGATAATGTTCGGGCAATGTTCGGTGCAGAACCCGGATTTTTTCCCAAAGTTCGTATGGACCCTCCGAACCCGAACGTCCAGCTGTTCGCTCAACTCTACTAGGGAAGTGTTTAAAATACCTTTAAAAGATCTGGTGAAGGTCCGATGCCAGGTTTCGATGTCCCAGTCCACTCCAAGGTCCTCCTCCCAGGCCTGCATGTAAGAAGCCTTCTCCTGTGGGTCAACCAGCCCAGAATAAATTAGTGAGATTCCTCCCCTCACATCCGAGATGCCTGAACACCAGCGTTCAAATGGGGTGGTCGACAGGGGGACTGACTTGTCCAGCCAAATGGAATGTAAGAAGTGTGAGATCTGAAGGAAGTGAAACCTCTCAGCCGGGGGCATTTCTAATTGCTCAGAGCAATATTTGAAGGTTAGGGGGCCCTTATTGACCCACCATCCAAAGGCCCTAACGTCCTGACCAGGTGGAAAGAGGGGATTATTAAAAATGTGTGACATGGGGTGCCATTGGGACGTAATTAGATTGGATTTGTGAATCCTATCGCAGAGTTGAATAGAAAGAGAGTGTGTCGGGGCAAGAACGGGGGGTCTAAGTCTAGAGGGGCACCAGGCTAGATAATCCAAGGTATATGAGTGAAGGGCTTGTCTCTCCATAGAGACACAGTCGGGTTTGGAGCCCCCGGCATATGATGGAAAATTGAGCCAGTTGCGCTGCTAAATAGTATGACCAAAGATTAGGAAGGCCTAAACCCCCTCTACGTCTGGGATGGAACAGCACATGTTTAGGAAGACGATAGCCCCTTTTGCCCCAAACAAACTTGATTATAGCGGATTGCAATCTATGCAAATTAAGTTTGTTGATTGGGACCGGCAGAGAGCAAAAGAAATAGAGGATCCTGGGTAGAAGGGTCATTTTGATTGTGTTCATTTTACCCAGCCAAGAGAGGCCAAGTGATTCCCAGTGAGCTAGGTCAGCTTGAAGCTTTTTGTAAAGCGGGGGGAATTTGATTCGTAAATGCGCTCGAATGAGGGCGGGAGGGTGACCCCTAGGTAAGGGATACTCGACTCTATCCAGAGGAAAGGGAAAAGTTTTGATAACCTTTCAGCTAAAGCGGGCGGAGTGGACACATTTAAGATCATTGACTTAGACATATTAACCTGGAGGCCTGAACAAAAACTGAAGTCTCGTAAGACTTGGGCAATAATCAGGAGTGAAATAAGGGGAGAGGTGACAAATAACAATACGTCATCGGCAAAAAGCGCACATTTGTGGAAAGCCTGCCCACACTGGACTCCGTGGATATCAGGGTTAGTTCTAATGGCGATGGCTAATGTTTCCATTGCCATTGCGAAAAGAAGCGGGGACAACGGGCAACCCTGTCGGGTACCCCGTTCAATCGGAAAGGAGTCTGAATAGTGACTTTGAAAGCACACCAGAGCCCTAGGCTGGGAATAAAGGGCTCAGAGCACAGAGATGAACCTGGGGCCAAAGCCCCATCTATTCAGGATCGTGAACAAATAAGGCCAGGAGAGCGAGTCAAATGCCCTATGTAGATCAAGAGACAACAGAAGGCCCTCCTGAGCAGGTGCCCCCCCCCCAGCCTGATCGCAGGAGAGAAATAACATTTGAGGCTCATTGAATCTGGTCAGGACCCTGCCTCCCAGGAATAAAGCCAACCTGATCTCTATTCACATATAAGCCAATGAAGGATGATAGACGGTTAGCAAGAATCTTAGTCATGATTTTAAGATCATTATTTATTAGGAAGATTGGCCTGTAATTACCCATTTTGCTAGCATCCTTACCTGGCTTAGGTGGAACAGTGATGAAAGCTAAATTAGCCTGAGAGTCTAGGGATTGACCCTCCCTAAGGGAGTTAAAAAGACGAGTTAAGTATGGGGAGAGAATGGTGGCAAATGTCTTGTAGTAAATGTTAGAAAATTCATCTGGGCCCAGGGCTGAGGACGTTTTAAGGTCTTTGATTACCTGGTAAATTTTGGATTCCAAGAAGGGAGCCTCTAGTGCAGACCTGTATTGATCATCAATTTTGGGAAAGGGGATTCCCTCCAAAAAGGAATCGTCCCGGTCTGTATTCTCTAAAGATTTTTTAGAGTACAGGGTGGAGTAAAAATAGCGAAATGACTCTAAAATGTGCTTAGGATTCTGTGTAAGGATACCAGATCCTTGGGCACAAGAGGAGCTTGAACCTGGGAGACAATTTAGAGGCCAACTTAGGGCCTATCTTATTGCTCGACAAATAAAAGCGTCCCGCTGTCCAGTGGAGATGTTTGTTTGCTGCCGATGTGAGGGCCATGTTAAGAGCTAATTTGGCAGAATCCAGATCCGCTAGAGAGTCCACCATGGGAAGGCACTTATGGGCACGACTAGCTTGTTTGAATTTGGTTTCCAAATTTCTCAAGTCAATCCCGTTTCCGTTGTGCTCCTAGATGGATGAGAACTCCCCTAATCACAGCTTTATGCCCACCCCATAGGGGATTGGGTGATATCTCGGGGTGCCATTGAGCTTGAAGTAGTCCTTAATCTCATTCCTTATCATATTCACCAAAGTGGGATCAGAGAGTAAGGACTCGTTCAGCCTCCAAGGAAGTGGGCCTGCAGGGGACAGATAGCCAATAAGCATAAGAGTAACTAGAGAATGGTCAGACCACAGCACGTCCAGAATTGAGGACCTTTGAAGCCTGTGAACCTCGCTTGAGGGGAGAAAAATATGGTCAATTCTCGCATAGGTGTTGTGGGGTATTGAGAAGTGTGTAAAGTCTTTAGCCGAGGGGTTAGCCTCTCTCCAAGAATCAACTAGACCAAACGAGTTGATTAGGCGAGCTATTTTCAGACTTTGTCTGGGGGGACACTTAGGACGAAGATGCCCCGAGGACTGTTTGTCCAAGATGCAATCAAATGCTATATTGGAATCCCTGCCCATCACCTTCGTAGTGGGGGGGTAGGGAATGGAACTGACTCGAGAAAAACCTGGATTGGCCCTGGTTAGGGGAGTAGTAGGAGAGGAACGTATGAATGAAGCCGCCTATTTCTCCCTTGACCAGAATATACCTTCCTTCCTGGTCTTTAACCGTCAGTATGTGGTTGAAAGCCACTTTTTTAGAAATGAGGATAGCAACCCCCCTTTTCTTGGAATCAGTGTTAGAAAGATAAAAAGTACACTGTGTGTGTGGTGCAGAAACGATGGCTTAAAGTTACCAGGGAAGTGGGTTTCTTGTAACATCACAACGTCAAGGCCTTTGGAGTGGTAGAATTGAAGAGCTTTACGTCTTTTGGAGGGAGAATTTAGGACCTGTGTGTTGTGAGTAGCAAATTTCAGAGAGGAGACGGGTGCTGCAGGCTTAGCCATGACCCCAGGAGGAGGGTAGATCTAGTGCAGTACTGATAGTACTTTCCTGGGAGGACCCTGGAGTGGACAGACAGAACCCAGGCAAAGGTTTCTGGGTGAGAGGCGTGGACCAGGCTGCGGTGTGAACTTCAAAACAGTAGCCAACCTCTAAAAAACAAAAAAAAAACATATAAATACTAAGGGAGACAGGAAAGCAGGAAGTAAAGAAAAGGTCAGAAAAGGGAAGAAAAATACCAAAATAATAAATAACAAGCATCCATCTGAAAGCTAAACCCAAAGGGGAGTGAGCCAAATCATGGGTCATGCTCCCTTGGAGCAGGTCAGGGTGGCCCTGAACCCACTAAGACCTTTGAAGGAAGGTAAAGTAAAATTGGCGACCTAGATCTAGGTCATTGTCCCACAGGAGAGCGAGGCATGGGGTCTCGAGTCAACGGTGGGAGGAGGTGCATGCCGAACCGCTCCGGCCAGAGACCGCCCGGGCCGGGCAACAATAGTACATTCAAAATAGCTATAAAACCTGCATAGTTAAATCGGGGGGACCGAAGCCCCTCTGGGAAATAGAACAAGGAGAACAAGCCAAAACAAGAACTAAAAACAAGTTCAGACACTCAGAAAGCAGTAAATTAAGCATATATTCAAAAGGGCTGTGACCTCACTACTAGAGTTGAGTGAACACCTGGATGTTCGCTTTCGGCCGGTTCGGCCGAACTTCGCAGAAACGTTCGGGTTCGGTACCGAACGTTATCTGAACTTTACCCCGGACCCCGAACCCCGTTGAAGTCAATGGGGACCCAAACTTTTCGGCACAAAAATGACTGTAAAAAAGTACTGGAAAGTGCTAGAGGGCTGCAAAAGGAAGAAAAATGGGAGATGTTATTAGATCTGCAATCTGTCCCTCAAAGCAGTAGTAATCTCTACCTAGTCCAGTATCAGATCGTTCTGTAATCAGATCGTTCTGTAATGCAGGTTGAGAGATCGTTCTGTAATGCAAGATGAGATGTTATAGATCTACAATCGGTCCCTCAAAGCAGTAGTAGTAATCTCTACCTAGTTATTATCACTGCAATCTGTCCCTCACAATCTTTCCCTCAAAGCGCCGGCAGCATTCTCTCCCTACACTAACCCGAGAGCATGTGACATGCAGCACTGTGACTCCAGCCTCATATAGAGGCTGGGTCACATGATGCACTGACCAATCACAGCCATGCCATTAGTATGGCTTCTAGGGAAAACCAGTGAAACGCTTGTTGATTGGCTGCCCTGCAGCTATTCAACATGCGTGATAAAATACCAGAACCCAGAACCCGAACCCGAACGTTTTTCTCAAACGTTCGGGTTCGGGTTCGGAACACGGACACCCGAAAGTTCGGTACGGACCCGAACTTTACAGTTCGGGTTCGCTCAACTCTACTCACTACTAGAGCCAGGGAGTCACAGCCTATATTCCTGCCCCCCTGGGGAAGGGAGGGATGCCCAGGTGGACAAAGGGGGGCTAGAATCACCCAGGGGGGTAGGAACAAACCTGAGTGGGTGTGTTTCTGGGATTCACAGAGCTCTAACAGGGGGCTCAAACCCAGACACCCATCTCATGAGAAGGAAGCAAACCATTTCCCAACAGTTCAGTGGGGGGAGATTGGCATCTCACTGTCTCTTGCTTTGCTGCTTGTTCCAAAGAGGTGTGATAGGACTCCCGGGGGGTCTTTTGGACGAACTGGAACGCGGTTCTTGAAGAGCCGGGGTAGCATCCTGCGAAATCAGACCCAGCTGAAGTAAGGTACGTTCACCTTCCTGTATGGAAGAAAAGCCAAAGGTTTTGGAGTGGTATGTGAATTGTAAGCGAAAGGGGAAAGACCACCAATACTTGATCGCCTTTTGTGATAACACTGCCAATAGGGGTTTAAGTGAAGGTCTCTTTTGGATCGTTGCTGGTGAGATGTCTGCAAACAGCTGGATAGCATGGCCCTGGAAAGCCAAGGAATCTAGCTCCCTAGATTTTTTCATAACCCCTTCCTTAATGGCGTAATAATGGGGTTTGACAATGATATCCCTCAGGCGACCATCTTGGCGTGGCGGTTGAAGAGCTCTGTGCGCCCTGTCCAGCTCAAGCCTATTGTCTGGAGTATTAGGGAGGATTTCCTTGATGAAAGATTTGACCGCCTCCTGGACGTCAGTAATAGATTCAGGGAGCCCTCTGATGCAAAAGTTGGCTTGTCTATTCCTATTCTCCAGGTCGTCGATCTTTGCTAAGGCCGTGTCCAATTGATCCTGGAGAGTTTGAATGCAATGGGTGTTTTGGTTCACCCTAGCTGATGTATTATCCACCACCTGTTCTATAGCCTCAATGCGGGTACCCAGATTGAGAATGTCGGCTTTAATCGCTTCGGTAATGTGAGCAGCATTCTGTGCTAGCCCTGCAGCCAGCATTTCTGAGAAGCGATTAAGTAAGAGCCCCATGTCTGTGGGATGATGTTGTGACAAGGGAGAGATCTGTGCTAGGCCTGCATCCCTCTTGGGGCTGTCTGGCCTGGGGGAGAACAGAGCCTCCTCCATGGATCTCCTTAAGAGCTACTCTGTGGACGCTGGGGATGCCTGTAGCCTGAGTATGGGGGTAGAGGGTGTCGCTGGTGGGGCCGGAGCCCGACCATCCTCACCCACAGTGTCCATTATGGAGACCTCTGCTGGGCCACGCTGGAGGGAGGCCGTCACTATCTTAGAAAGGCCTGAGGCCTGCGGGCCGTAGATGAGCTGCCTCTGAACCTCACGTTTGGGGGGATCCCCTGACATATGGCCCGACTCCCTGGGTGCTCTGCTGAGTGGAGCTGCAGAGTGTAGCAGGTCTGCGGTGCTGCACCGGCTCTGGAGTCCTCAAAAGGCCAGAGTGGGACGGAGCTCCCGTTCAGTGTGTGCGAACGGAGGTCCCGCGCATGCGCACTCCGGGCGTTGTAGATTCTTATGTATCTTTGGAAGGTAGTATAATACTGGAATTCTTGGGGCTTTAGGTATCAGGTAGGCCCTCTCTTTCTTGTCCAGAATGTTATTGGTAAAGCCCCTCTCAATTAGCTGGTTCAGCTTTTTTTGTATTGGTGCTTAGGATCCTTTCTTAATTCTTTGTAGGTACTCTGATCGCTGAGAATATGGTTCCTCTTCGTGTAATAATTGTCTTTGTCGGCAGGTCGAATCACAAGATCCTTCCTTTCACATAGGATTTTAAAGCCTAAATTAAAACTAGATTGGTTGGATGTTTTTTTAATTTTTATTTGGTCTAGGTCATGCAGCACCAGATCTTTGAAGACCTTGATGCATGGGGCTGTTTGAACTGGAGGGTTGAATAGCGATGGATTTGAAAGCCAGAGTATATGATGCGTGAAGAATCCACCCTCATGGGCTTATTTATTTTTCTGATGTACTTTTGCACATCTACAAAGGTATTACATTTATTCATTGATTTGGGCAGAGCGAATTTCAGTCCTTTATTGACAATATTAATTTCTTCATCAGTCAAGTCAACTTTGCTTAAATTAAAAATGCCAGAATAGGATAGGTTCGTTTTCTCTTTTTTCTATCTCTTTCTCCCCCCTCTGATACCTCTTCGGGTTCTGGACTTTTCCCTCTTCCGTGTTCCTCTCTGGGAAAACCCCAACTCCTGGATGGTTCGGGATATTCCTGATTGTAATTGTAGGGAGAACGATCTGTTTGATCGTGTCTGTTCTCCCTCTTTGGATAGTCATCTGTGGGAGCACCCCCTTCTATGGGGGGAGAAACGGTTGGAGGTATTAATAGGGAACCTATTAGGTTCCGGAGAATAATTATTCTTGTAATCAGAATTAACTATTTCTAGAGTATGGAACAGACGAGTTGACTCTTACTTCCCTTTAGAGGTAATGATGATAGGGAGGATGGCAACTCTGGCCTCTTCCTCTATTGTTACCACCCCTACCCCTATTGTTAGGGGCAGATGTATACTGGTTTTTACGACCCATATGCAGCTAGGCTCTGAAAAAGTCTCACACATGTGATATCCCTATACTCAGGAGAAGCAGCAGAATGTATTTTGGGGTGTAATTCTACATATACCCACGGCATGTATGAGCAATGTATAATTTCAGTGACAACTTTGCGTAAAAAATTACTTTCCAAAAAAAGGGATTTTTTTTTTGGGGGGGGGGGGTTGTACTGCCCTGCCATTTTCACACCTCATAAAATGGATCCGAAAACTGCATATATTCCAGTAAATGTACCATAGTTTGTAGACGCTATAACTTTTGAGCAAAACAATAAATGTAAGCTTATTGAATTTTTTTTTACCCAAGACATGTAGCTGAATACATTTTGGCCTAAATGTATGATAAAATTGAGTTTATTGGATATTTATAACATAAAGTAGAAAATATGTTTTTATTTTCCAAATTTTTGGTATTTTTTCATTTATATCACAAAAAATAAAAATCCCAGTGGTGATCATATACCACCAACAGAAATCTCTATTCATGGGCAAAAAAGGATGCATATTTTGTTTGGGTATAGCATTGCATTACCGTGCAATTACCAGTTAAACCAGTGCAGTACTAAATTGCAAAAAAGTGCTCTGGTCAGGAAGGGGGTGAAAGTGGTTAAGAAGGAAGTTTAACAACACTTATATAAAATCATTTTTAAATTTTTCTTGGAATATCCCCATTACTTTAGTGAGTAAAATGTCCAACAGGAGTGGTGATGCGACCCAGTGCACATCTTGCTCCATGTATACAGTCCTTGAACAGCCGTTCGAGGGTGAATACTGCTGTGCAAGATGTAAACAAGTTGTTTGTTTGGAAGCCCAGATCTTGAATCTAGAGAATCAACTGGCAACCCTGCAAAGGATCAACAACCTAGAAAGGAGTTTGGGCATTACCCAAAAGGTGCTGCCTGGGGCCAGTATGGAGGGGGTGGGGATTATGGCTGTGCAGGAGCCAGATGTAGGTAGCTAAGTTACATTTAGAAGAAAAGGCTAGTCTTGAGTTGGTACATCCCATAAAATATGCCAAGTTGCATACTGTTGGTGTTATCAGCTCAAGAGTGGCATTGCTAGAGCAGACTACCTCCCCTAGCTGCCAGGGGAATGACTACAAAGACAGAGAGGACAATCTGTCACACAGACCGTGATCGCTGAACAGTGTGCTGTTTACTAGGTGCTTGGATTTAGCACATCCTGGATTGGATGAACAGATTGTTGGGTGGGGCTGGAGAGCACTCGCTGTCATGGTACATATTGGTACCAATGACAAAGTTAGAAGAAGATGGAGAGTCCTAAAAAATGATTTCAGGGACTTAGGAGCTATATTGAAGAAAAGGACCTCCAAGATGGTATTCTCAGAAATACTGAATGTACCTTAAGCCACACCAGAGAGCCAGCATGAGCTTAGGGAACTTAACAAATGGCTGAGAAACTGGAGCAGGAAGGAGGGTTTTGAGTTCCTAGAGAACTGGGCTGACTTTTTGGTTGGTTAGGTCAGGGATGGACTGCACCTAAATGAGGAAGGAGCAACTCTGTTGGAGAAGAAGATAGCCAAAAAATTGGAGGAACCTTTAGGCCTCTTGCACAGTAAAGCTTAAAGATGATTATTTTTTTACTGGGCTAAAATACAGCCCATTAATTGTAATGTGCCTATGCATACAGGTGAGTAAACAAGTGCAGGGTATTCTTCATTAAAAAACATAGAAAAATCTGCCTTTTTGGTCAGTAATTTACACCTCATGTGTGCATATGCATGCAAATACGCCACACGTTTGCCGGGGAATGTCCATAGCATATTGTGAACGCGAGAATAAATATGCACAAACGCATATGCGCGAGAATACACACAAATACATACAAAAAGAAACGGCTGAAAAACTAGATGCTCAAACAGGAGTATCGTGTGCAAGAGGCCTTAAAGTAGCTGGTGGGGGAGGGATCAGAGGCTATTCAGGCAGTGATTGAGGGGCAAAAGGTGCTATTGTGGTCAGTGCTGGTAGTATACCAGGAGTACATAAGACCGACAAGTGTAGGCTGCCACAATCCCAAAATTAAAGGCATTAAAAAACTGCTAGAAGTTTGGTAAATAAAATTAAAGAACTGGAGCTACAGATACACAAGAAGGATTTCAACTTTGTGGGATTATCTGAGACCTGGTTTGACAGCTCACATGACTGGCTTGTGACTGTCTATGGGTACTTCCTGTATTGAAGAGACATGGTAGGTAAAGGAGGGTGAGGGGTGGACATGAATGTCAAGAGTAATTTATTGGTGAACACAAGGGATGACATTGCTAACAAGGCAAGAGAGGAAGTGGAATCCTTGTGGCTGGAGCTTCAAAGGGAAGAAATGAACAGAGAAACTAATAGTGGGTGTATGCTACAGGCCCCCAAACTTGAGGGATAATAAGACCAATATCCTCTCATAGTTAAAAATGTCAGCGAGGCAGGGCAATGTTATTATCATGGGGGAGTTGAATTATCCAGATATTGACTGGGTAGATGGAACCGCTCACTGCTCTAAGGCATGTCATTTTATGAATGTCTTGCAAGACAATTTTATGTGTCAATAGATGGATGCCCCAACTAGAAACAAGGCTCTGCTTGTCCTTCTACTTACAAAAAACACAGAGTTGATTGCAAATATGGAAGTAAGGGATAACTTGGGAAACATGATCACAGGGTAATTACATTCACCATAAATCATAGGAAATGAAGACACACGGGTAGGACAAGAACATTATATTTCAAGAGAGGCAACTGCACTCCATACTGCACAACATTAAATGGAAGATATTCTAGAAACAAAAAACACAAAGGAAAAGTGTGAGTGCTTCAAGAACATATTAAATATTGGTATTAGCCAGTGTATTCCAATGGGCAACAAATATAAAAGAGCTGAGTGTAGATCCGGATGGCTAAATTTCAGAGTAAAAAGGCATATTAAAGAGAAAAACTGTCTTTTAAAAATATAAAGCCAATGGGATATTGTTAGCATTCCTGCAATAAGAAATGTAAGAGCGCAATCTGGGCATCAAAAATTGACCATGAGAGACACATTTAAATATAGTATATTATTAGTAAAATGTCCCATGAGGAATAATCAGGGGAAGTTGGTTAGAAGTGACAAGAAGAAGGCAACTGTGTTAAATACATTCTTCTTTTCAGTTTTTACTAAAAAGGAAGGGTATAATAGACAAGATGGTATTGCTAGCAACACAGCATGGATTGTGTGGCTCGCGGAAGCCAGTGTTCTAAAAAGACTTCAAAAACTCAATGTGGGTAAATTATCAGGACCAAATGACTTACATCCAATAGTTCTCGAATGACTTACATCCAAGAGTCCTCAAATAACTTATCCAGGTCATTGCTAGACCATTTTTCCTAAACTTTAAGGACAGATTACTCACCAGAATGATACCAGCTGATTGGCAAAAACTTAACGTAGTACCAATATTCCAATATATAATTCTACTGCTCTACAAAACTCTAGTTCAGCTGCATCTTGGGTGTGTCAACCAGTTCTAGTGACCAGACTTCAGAAAGGATGTGCTGAAACTGGAGAGAGTCCAGAGAAGGACAACAAAGTTAATAAGGGGGTTGGAGGATCTCTGTTATGAGGAATGGCTACACAAATTAAACATATTTTCCTTGGAAAAGAGACACTTAAGAGGAGACATGATGACAATATACAAATATCTAAATGGTGATTATAGCAGAGGGAAAAAACTAGCCTCATGTCACTTAAGAAGACACATGGCCACTCACTGAAGTTGGGCAGGAAGCAGTTTAAATTGAAACTGTGTTGGGGGTTTTCTACTGTTAGACCAGTAACTATGTGGAGCTCCATTCTGCAATTGGTGGTGTCAGAGAGAAGTGTTGATAATTAAAAGAAACGTTTAGATGGCCATCCTAGTAAACACAATATACAGGGATATGGGAAGTGGTAAAGACATAAATACATATATACACTCATACCCACACAGTTTGAACTGGATGGACTGGTATCATTATTCAACCATGTGAGGGCGCAGAGATGTATAACATGAATTAAGTGAAAATTTAAGAATTACCTCTAATGTATAACCATTTCATGAGGATCTATTTATGACAGAGCCTTTAGGATCATTGCACATTGCTATCCTTATCAAAAAAGAAATCACTTTTTAAGTTACATGTATTTATCTTCATTGAGTAAAGCAAGGCAAGAATGTTTCCTTGACATGTCTTTAAATAATTACAAGCAGTTGAAAAGTTTGCAGCCAATCTAATAATTGTGTGTCTGCTTTCTGAATAAGGAAGATTAATTGGTTTTGCCTCAATGATCTGCTCATTATGCTGTGTTTTTAGATAGGAAAGCTATACCTGATATGTAAATATAATCTGAAGAGAGGCATGCTTGTTGATCTGCTAGTCATGAGCCCTTAGCATACTATTTGTTAAAATCAGCATTATGTGAAAATATGTTGGTGATGTATTCCCTTAAAGCAGACCCTGTGTCAAATGTATTTTTTCATCTTAATTGCATGCATGCTAAATACTATGTAATTGTACACTAGTGTGTGTTACCTTTCAGTGAAATCATACCAATCATTTCTAGACAAGGATTGGGGAAACATTATAAACACGGCAGAGCTCTAGCAACACAACTTGCTATATAACAATAATGAGAACGTTTTTTTTCTTCTGAAATGGTTTGTGGACTGAAGAGAGCTTAAAAAAAATATCCTGAGTAGCTTTGTCAAGCTGCTCAGGTGCAAGCAGAGGAGTATTGGTGTGGCAGCAAAGATGCCCTCAAGTCTAGTTTGCCCTATTCAGGCTTATGAGATTGATAGCACTTTGCATTTTCTCAACTGTCTTTCTCAGAAGACTGGAATTAAGTACAAGATAAGTCAGACAGAGAGTTGTGTCACTCCAAACCTTACCTTTTTCTCTACTGTAGGCAGGAATTAGTTGCAATAGAGCTGGCAAGCACTTCTACCACATGTTGGACACCCAGTACCCATTGGGTGTTCACTTCTGAGGTTGTAGGTACTTGAGCTGGAGCTGAAATTCTTGCTTGCTATGGAGAGTGCCTTTTGAGTTCTGTGTAGGATTAGGCCTGGCTGCTGTGGCCTAATCTAAAAAACTCAGTTCCTCTGTTGGATGTCTTCTGACATTGGTGGTGCTACTGCTGATTTCTGCTTGTCTTTTGTTGGTCATGTAGATGGAAATATAGAAGAGTCGTCCCTGCTGCCATTAGCTCAGCAGATAGTTCTTCCTCATAGTGATATATTTTTGGCTTCCTTCTCCTCTGGTTAGATGGGTTTTTACATGTTGACCTGGTAGTATGGATCCCAGAGGGTGGCCACCTAGCAATGAGCAGTATTTTTAAAGTGACATATGTAAGGGTCATTCTGTAAGTATGGCAACATGAAGGAACTCGATTTAGGTAGCACAGCAATGTCCTCTGTCTGCTTCCCCCATGCACTGGCAATGGCTGGGGTTTACAAATTATGTAGCCACCTCCCCTTTCTCTTCTTCCCCTGTACCAATATCTTCCTCTTTTTCCTCCTCTTCCACCATCTGTGGCCCCTTCTCTTACATTTTTCATCACTGCTCAGTTGGTATTGACATTGGGAGAATGGCAGCCCTTCCTTATCTTCCTCTTTCCAAGTCCCTGAGTCCAAAGAGTATCTGTTCCAGCAGTCAGACAACACTGATGACTGTCTGATCCTGACTGACAATTTTTGTTGCTTCCTCAAACTGAACTAAAATGGCATACACATTTTGTGTCTCTAGTCGCTCCTGAGGGGTGAAAACCCCAGGCTCCACAGTGCATCTGCACTCCACATACAGTAGTTAATCATGTACTCCATGATAGCTCTCTGTTTGTTGCTGGGAGAGCCATTGCAACATGTTATAAAGTTTAAATCGAATGTGTAAAGATATCATTAATGAGACTGTTTGGAGGTCGATTGTATTGGAGCTGCACTTCTGCTAAGTCAGCGGTGTCTTGGTAAGACCAGCAAAAACTACTGCACACTTTGTTTGCCTTATCCAGCAGCCACTCTAAGCCTGGGTGGTTGCTTAGGAAGCATTAAACTATCAGGTTCATCATGTGGCTCATCTAAGGTATGTGACATGTCTTTAGGCTTTTACCGGTAAAGGGGTGCCAGCAAATTCAATGTATTGTCACCCAAGACCTTGCCTGGCTTGAGCTTGTGTGGGGTCAGCCACATGTCAGTCTGTGTCAGCAGTGTTGCCAACAGCTCTGTGCATCTGATGCAGCTTTCACCTAGGCAGACAAAAGTAAGTATGGCACTGTGTTGCTTGTGCCGTGCTGTATGTCCTGTGGTGCTTGGAAGATCCAGATGGTAGTGCTGACAAAGTACAGTTGTGCAGGACAGGGAAAGGTTCTTGTAAAAAAAATAATGGCAACTGGGCATTTTGTACTTTGGAACAGCACAGGCCACAATGTGATGGAAGACAGCTGTGTTCACTATTAGGGATGGGATCCCTAATGGACCCCTTGGGAATAGTACCTGGCTGGGAGGAGGAATTTCCAGATGCTGTTATCCTGAGTGACCCCAAGGAGTCTGCTTCTCAAGCCTCAGCAAATTTGAGGCGCATGGGCAACCTCGTGCTTCAAAGCCTGTGAAAGGACCCAAGAATACATGCCATAAAGGAGAAGGATCATTACTGGTTGGCAACCCTCCTTGACCACCGCTATAAGGGGAAGGTCTCAGAACTCATCCCCTCCCCACAGAGAGTGCAGAAGATTAAATCTCTTGAGGACACGTTAAAGAGGATTTTATTGAACGTTTTTCCCGACTCCAGTAGGTTACAGTGTTGTGGGAAACATAGTTTTGAGGCTTCAGTTGGTCAAGAGAGGAGCGTTGGAGAAGGCATCTGCCTAAGTGATGCATTTTGGAATTTTTTAGTCTTCGCCGCCCAGGACTGGCAGCTTCCACATCCCATCCGCAGCTTCTGCATCACATGGTGGACGATTACCTTGGGGTCAAAACAGAGACGGAGAGCTTTCCAGTTGACGATCCACTGGCTTACTGGGTCATGAGAATAGACCACTGGCCAGAACTTGACCAGCATGCTATTGAGTTGTTGGGCTGCCCTGCATCCAGCGTGCTTTCAGAACGGGCATTCAGTGCTGCAGGAGGTTTCGTTACTGATCATAGAACGCGTCCGTCCACAGACTCCGTGGACCGTTTGACTTTTATCAAAATGAATCAGTCCTGGATTACCAGCTATGAAGCCCCTGATGCCGATGTCACTGATTAGGTGTTTTTGGGATGTGGAATCTCTGCAGGACTTTGAGGCTGCCTAGCTTTGAGGGTGTTCAATCATTTCATCTGGAAGACTGTTTTTCGTATAGGTTTCATGGGCACAATTAACACCCAAAGACCAATTTTTCAGCACCTGTTTGACAGGTGCATATCATTGCAATTTGTTTTGCCTTCATCAAGAGCACCTCTATAGGGTTATAGTGGAAAGGCGCCACCGACACCCAAAGAGTAATTTTTCTGCACCTGTTTGACAGGTGCATATCATTGCAATTTTTTACAGCAAGGCCAATTCTTGCTTTCGTCAAGAGTACCTCTATAGGGTTATAGAGGGAAGGCGCCACCGACACCCAAAGAGTAATTTTTTTGCACCTGTTTGACATGAGCATATCATTGCAATTTTTACAGCAAGGCCAATTCTTGCTTTCATCAAGAGTACCTCTACAGGGTTACGGTGGGGAACACCCAAAGACCAATTTTTCTGTACCTGTTGGACAGGTGCATATCATTGCAATTTTTTTTACAGAAAGGCCAATTCTTGCCTTTATGAAGAGCACCTGTTAGGAAATTGGCTGTGCCAGTTGCCTGTGCACGTTCGTGCGCGCCCGTGCCTGTGCGCGCCGTGCACGCGCCCGCACCTGTGCACGCTAATGGTGCCAAATGACCTACTTAAGCAAGCAGCGGGTGCTGTCCGTTCTACAGCATTAAGTGTGAATTCCTGAGCGCAATCTGTCTTCTGATCTCTGTTCCTGTGACCCGGCTTGTCTGACCTTGCCTGCATCGACCCTCCACCTGCCTACGACCACGTTTCTGCCTGACCCTCTTGTACTTCAGCTGCTTGCCTGTAAACGACCCTGCCTGTACCCGACTACCCGTTTGCCTGCTCCTTCTGTACCGCACTTGCCCGCTTGTTACCGACCCGGCCTGCATCACCAGTCTTCTGTCTTGCACGAGCTCCCGGAGGATCCTCACAGTATCATCTGCATTCCTACCAGCCCTCATGCCCCCTATGCTCTGGAATCTCCTGTCTACTCTATCAGGGGTTCCCGAACCAGGACCGTAAGAGAGATTGCCCACTGCATAGTCAGACTCCACCACCAGGTACGTAACAGCACCTCTATAGGGTTATAGTGTGAAGGCACCACCGACACCCAAAGCCCAATTTTTCCGCACCCGTTACTTCTATCCAAAGTCAAAGTGACACCAGAATTTATCCAAAAAATCTCAAATTTTGTTCCCATTTCACCACATTGTGGCCTCATCATACACACTGGTTCCCCAGCTGTTGCTGAGAAAAATAAAGGCAGTTTGCAGGGAAATGTCATTTTTTTGGCTTTATAAATGCAAATATTGCTGCAGCAGATTCTAGACATGGCACAGATCTGCCACTTTAAAGGTAGACTAAGGGGACCCCCCAGACACTATATTGGAAGGAATTTTTAATTTTTATGCTTTCGCTTTAAAAATCAAAGAAATCACTGCTCATTTAAAAATGACATTTTTTTAAAAACTTTGTTTTCATTGATACATGTCCCTCAGAGCAGGACCCGGACCCCTATAACCATTGTATGTCCAATTACTTGCATATAAGCCTTCAAAATAAGCACTTTTGATTTTTGACGTTCGGGTCCCATTGACTTTAATGGGGTTCGCTATTCGTGTCCGAACTTTCGCAACGTTCAAAAGTTCTGGTGCGAACCGAACAGGGGTCTATTTGGCCCATCCCTATTCACTATTTCTAGGGCAGTAGTTGCAGTGCTGGAAGCTGTGCAAGCCTAGTGTTGAGGTGCTAGTTGTGGGGGTAATTAGGGGAAGCTTCTTCTTTCACTCCAAAGATTGTGGGATGGAAGACTGACTGGTGAACACCAACACAGGAGATGTTTAAATAAAAGGTGGTGATGGAGAGGGTGATGGGCTTACTTCCAGTTTCTGCTTCCTGGCTCTGCCATTTTGCCCTTGATCAATGACAGAGGTAAAGAATGCCAAGGCTCTTCTAAACTCCAAAGACAAAGTGTATCCCTCTAAGTAAAGGCAACAAAGGCTACTTGTGTGGCATGAACAGGCAGGGAGGTAGAGCAGCAATATGCAGCTACAGCTGCAGGACAGGGAGCAGGATGAGCCAGCTGCTCTGTTCTCTGGGCCAAGTGGGCCCTCCACATAGCTGAGTGGGGGATCTTCATGTGGTTACTCATGCATGTGGAGCCCAGGTTGTTAATGTTCTTGCCTCATTTCAAGTGCTAAGCATAAGCACAGATTTTGCAGATGACCATGGTTTTGTCAGAAGCAGATCAAGTAAACAAAGAACACTCAAATGGTTGAGGAAGAGTGACAAAGCTTAGTGTTGGGCTGCAGCTAATCCAACATCTGTGGACAGATGAGGATGGCTTGATGCAGCTGCTAACTGATGATCACTGCTTAAAGACCCTGTTGTTTTTGGGCACCCTGCTCCCTCTTTCGGGATTTTTCTGCTGTGAAACTTCCTCCTTATTCTCCCCCTCTTCTGTCTCTGGCTTTACTGGTCTATGCCTTCAACCCATGCTGGGTTAAATCGTATCTCTTCCTCCATACCTAAAAAAAATTAGATTACTTCCTAACAGCCTGATGGTCCTCCTGTCACCACTACACTTGCATTTGCTTAGAATCATCCATTGCCCAGGTCTGCTGGTGTACCAATCCACACACTTGTAAATGGTGTACACAGCCAGAGCCCTGGAAGTTGTGTAGCAGCATAATGTGTTCAATGGTCATTGATCAGCACGGTCATGTGGCAATGCGGACCAGTGAAAGTATGCCTACCTCAGGGAAAAAAGAAAATACCTTCATAGGCCATCTCTGACCACTTTGAGCACAAGCCACTGCACACATTATGCTGCTACACAGCTTCCAGGGCTGTGTATGAAGTTTACAAATGTACAGATTGGTACACTGGTAGACTTTTTGTTAGGTATAAAGATAGAAATACCCTATAAGCACCTCATCATCTACCACTTTGTCCTCCTGACTGGCTTCAAGTTTGTACTAAGAGTTGTACAAGTCAGCTATGACTAAGCACCAATAAGGGTGTGGAACACGTCAGCTGTCACTGTTCTTGTACCTCTGTGACTGTATGGATTTTAATTCATTCCAATAAAGGTGTATGCATTGGAGTGCAGCCGTCCATCTTTCCTTGTCTTTCTAGACTGTGTTTGCAGAGCCAGCACCCTTTATCTTGCGTGCAGGGAAGGTGTAACTATGGAATTGCTGCCCGGAGCGGTATAAACTTGTTTCATAAAAGCTGGGAGGTGTCACCTTCCTTTAAGCATGTCTGTGGTCCCTTTCTTCAGACATGGCCTGTAGAGCACTGACTGCAGACAATGAACAACCCTTTTCTTCCTTTATTGGTTTTTCACTTCTTCCTCTTCAAAGAAAAACAAGGGCTCATCATCAGTGCATTATATGACTTTATTCTCTTCCTCTGATTGTTTTGAGTCCACTGTCAACAGCCCCAACACAGAATACTGAAACAATTCTGCTGACTGTTCATTTTGACTTAGTAGTTGTAACTAAAGGCAACATTTTATTTAAATAAATACTACACTATGGAAGTTATAGCTGGCTCCATTTGGGGAGCATCTATCCCAAACAAATAAAAGGAAGACTGCGCTATCCCTTGTTGCCAAAGTCACCTAAACACAGCTGCAACTAAAAGATGTGAATTCTACACCCGAATATTATGATAAACAAAAAAAAGCTGCGCTTGTGTGTGTGACAAAAACCAATATCAAGTGTTAGATTCATAAGAAATTCATAAAAAATGTTTTGATGATTATGATGAACCAACATAAAACGATACAAAAAACAATAATCCTTAGGTATCCTCTAGTGAGTCAATAATTAATAGATGAGAATGAATAAAATGGAAAGTCCACAAGAAATGCAATCCAGTGCAAATGGTGATGAAAGAATGATGAAAAAATATTTTTCGGTTGATCCTCCTTAAGTGAATCAGCATACACCACACCACCATATAGTGAAAAAAATCCTCCACCAGAATAGTTGTATCCTTACCGGATCTCCTGGACCCCTTATTATAGGGGGTCAGGAGTCGCCTGTGTGGATATGTACCTCCACGGGGCCACACTGGTCTGCTTCCTGGGTATCACCCTCCATGGTATGCCTCGGTCACCCAAAAAAGTGAAACAAACGCAGATAGTGTGATATTGTTTAAAAGGCAAATAATTTTATTATAAAAGTAATAAACTCACATGTGTCCAGAAAGAGTCAAGCTGTATAGTAATATAGTATTCACAGTCAGCGGTGGTAACGAGACAGCGCTCCCGCCCGATCGATTTCGTCACCAAAAGGACGTCTTCCGGCCAAACAGCCATATTCTGTATTCATGCACCCTGGACCATGAAAATTTGGTCAAATCAGTTCAAAGGGACCGCTTTTATGAGACAGCTTTCATCTGCGTGATTACATAGAGCACTGTTGCTGTTATTTGGCAGCCAGATGTTCTGGTGAGTGTGGAGTGTTGGTGGTGGTTTTGGCACAGTTGATTTTCACAGTGTAATTGAGGCAGCTTGAATGAAGGTAAGGAGGAATTTATGCACTATATGTTCATCAAATGGTGGACTTATTATACACATCGATATATTAATTGATCTTTTATTGTGTGTCATTTTTTCACGTTTACATTTTTGCATGCAAATTTAGACTGTGCAACACACGGTAAGTCATTAACCAACAATGGAAAAACACAGTAAGCACTTATAACAAGTGTACATTAACAGGTACCAAGAAACAGGTACCAAATAAGATGTAACTCAAAGAAGACCAATGTCTACCCCTAAGCCCTATGCTAGGAGGGTCCTAACAAAAGGGGTGATGCAAATAATAGAGGTCTGTGGGTCTCTAAAAAAAACCCCTCACACTGGCCAGTGCATTGGTGTACATTGGGGCTCAAGTTTCTGGTGATGGAGCGCTCAATATGTTTCAGTTCCACAAACTGGATAGGTGCCTAAAATGTTTCCAAAACAGGTAATACTGTTCCCCTAAATAGTGGGTAGAAGGTTGTGGCCAGCAATCTTTCACCACCAAATCAGTTGCGGACTAAGGACTCTCCCACTCTCCATCTAGACTCAGCGACATCAACTGAGGCAAAACTTGGTGATGACCTCTGACCCGACAGACCTGACCACAGTACTGGACCCAACTGTCAGGAACTGGTGTGACCAGAAATGTGTGAACTGCACAGAGAATACCAGACACAACGTAAAGTGAATAAAGTGATTTATTAAGGATATAAGTAAAATGGTGATCCAAACGCACATCTAATATAATAAACAGTGTAAACAACCACAGCAACAGAAATAGTGAAAACTGCTAAAACAGGTATAGGGAAATGTCTAAACTGTAAATGTAGCCAGACCAGGGTCATGCACGGGAGATGAAATTAGAGGGGGCAGGGAGCAAGATAAGGCAGAAACCAGGAACAGATGACGGTGAGACAGGATGAGACTGCAGACAGGGGTCCAGGAGCAGATTCAGGGTTCAGGATACAGGGTTCAGGATTCCAGATACAGGATTCGGGATTCCAGATACAGCATTCAGGATGGCAGATACCGGATTCAGGATTCAAGAAACAGCATTCACGATTACAGATACAGGGTTCAGGATTTGGGATACAGAGGCACATGGAGGACAAACACCAAGGCACTAAGCATATGGTAAACACGGGCGTGGTCTGGATGTGAGCTGAGTAGGACGTGTGCAGCCTGAGCTCCGCCGAGCCTTGATGCTTATACCCATCCTGACACAGCGATTTCAATCCAGATCCCACCGGCATATCAGGCCCCTTCGGATGCACCTTTTGGTGGCTTCTCAGATGGCAGGCAGCAAGGCAAAAACGACTAAGAAGGCCCCAAACCCAGAGCCCGCACCCTCGTCAGCGGCCATCTTGCCTACGGGTCCTCCCACCTCTCCCTCTAAAGCTTCAGCTGCCACACAGACGACACCGGTGAGCATGGGAGTACACGAGCCTTCATTGGCGGACCTCATGGTGGTGATAATCTCGCTCAAGGAAACCCTGACGGCGAAATCCGACTCCATGGCTACTGACATCAGCCTTATCAGGCATGACATGGAGAAATTTTGATCCAGGGTGACGGAGGCGGAGGGCCGCATCTCCACGGTGGAGGACACGGTGCGAGAGGACTCCAGGGAGCTGAGAATCCTCTAAGGACAAATGCGTGTGCTGCAGGAAAAAATAATTGACATGGAAAATTATTTGTGCCGCAATAACCTGAGAGAGGTGGGACTCCCGGAGAGGGCTGAGGGCACCAAGCCCGCTGAGTTTGCCGAATGACTCCTCACCACCTTGCTGGGCCTAACCGAGCGGTCCCCCACCTTCTCAGTGGAGCGTGTGCACCGAGTTCCCACGAGACCACCGATACCCGGAACCCCATCGCGCCCCTTCCTTATCAGAATGCTGAATTTCCGTGACAGGGACATGGCCCTGTTGGCGGCTCGTGGCGCTGGCCCCCTCATGCTTGAAAATCATAAAGTGTCCATCTACCCAGACTATTCTCCCAAGGTCAAGCAGAGCCGCCGCTCATTTACGGAGATTAGGAGGAGGCTCCAGGAGCAGGGCCTAAAATACAGTCTACTCTATACCAGTAAGCTGAGGGTGAATGATGGCACCAATACTCGTTATTTTGACACTCCAGCGGCCGCGGATGCCTGGCTAGAATCTCACTAACGCAGGCGAGGTATGTTTGCTGCACTGCCTCTTTACACTGGACTGGATCTATGGACATCCCTCTCTTATGGCCTGATATGAATGTGCGGGGTACCTAACTGCAATGGTCAATCCACAGTGTTAATGTTATGGTTGGTGGACTTTATCCTTCCTTATACCGCTTACTTTTCACACAGGCGGAGCGGGTGCAGACTCATAAGGAACTACACCGTCCATTGCAACTTTTCCCTGCTTTACAAGAGCCGGAGCAGTCCCTTTTGCGCCCGCATGACCCCCCTTCACTAGTTGGTGGGGGGATGCAGAGGACTGCAGTTTCAGGGTCTGAACCGGCACCCAAGGTTCTGTTTTGTTGTTTGTTTAATTTGGGTGCTAAGGTAGGGTGTTCGCTATGTGAGAGATGGGGTCAGTCTGGTCGTAATCTTCTTCTTTATTTTTATAATTATGCTCAAAGTAATGTGCCATGAACTGCCAGGGCTGGTTATCTTTGGTAATAATGGCCGATTAACTAGGCCGCATGTGGAGGACAACGCTGTGCTCCCGTGAGATATGGGTTCCTGTTCGAGGGTGCTCCCGCTGGGGGAATACCGGGAACATTTTTCTTATACACAACATGGCTAGTAACGGGTCCAAGAGTATGACAGTGGTGTCTTGGAATGTGCGAGGGCTAAATTCCAAGCATAAGCGCTCCCTGCTCTTTCAATACCTTAAGGGGTTTAAGCCCCACGTAATTATGCTACAGGAAACCCACCTCACGGGCAGCAAGGTAATGGCTCTGAAGCGTCCCTGCATACAAAAAATGTTCCATGCGACATACTCCTCTTATTCCAGGGGAGTGACAATATTGATCAGTAAATCACTCCAGTGCACGATTGATGCGGTCCACATGGACCCCAATGGGAAATTCATTATGTTGGTGATGACAATTTTCAATAAGAAATATGTATTGGTTAATGTGTACCTTCCTCCTCCTTGTCAGCTAGGCCCCCTATACAGTGTGTTGGAGAGGCTGGCTCCGCACGGCCCCACTCGCATCCTGTTCATGGGGGATTTTAATGCTGTGCTAGCCCCTAGCCTTGACAGGCGTACCCTTCCGCCGTTCTGGGCCCGGACTTGTCCCCCTGGGCTCAGGCAGCGGGTTTGAAGGAGCCCTGGTGGTGGATTCACACCCAGGACAGAGTCTACTCCTGTTTTTCTGCCACTCACAAAACGGCCTTACGTCTGGACCTGGCTTTTGCCAACCCTGATCTGCTGAGGGAGATCAGGGAGGCCAGATACCTTCTGTCTGGCCTGTCAGACCACAGCCCTCTACAACTAACCATTGATATTCAATCTTTGACATCTAGGGCATTGTGGAGCCTTCAACCCAGATGGATAAATCACAAAACTACCTTAACTGACATCCCCCCAGGCTGGGAGCATACTGGGAGTCCAATGTGGGGTCGGCTTCTCCGGAGATGGAGTGGGATGCCTTCAAAGCCTCCACTAGAGGGCAATACATCTCTTTGATAGCATTTATTAGAGCAGAACAGGGGTCACAGACTCGAGAGCTGCAGGAGGGGGTGGAGAGGGCCTCAGAGCAGTTTTCCTCCTCACCTACCACAGAAGAATATGAATCTCTGGCCCACAGGTGCAGGGAGCTCCACTTGCTGATCTCTGAGGCCGCCAGTTTAGGCATGAGACTGCGTCTACAAGAATACTTCGAGTTCGGTGATAAAAATAGCAAACTGCTAGCGTTAATGTCCCAACATGACAACCCGCTTACAATCATACCCTCACTGCTAACAGACACGGGAGAAACGGTTACATCAACAATGGACATCCTGACAGAATTTACCAACTGTTACAAAAAACTATACTCCACCTCCCTACCTTCTGATTTTGACCCCGACACTATGACATCCATGTTAGACAACCTGGCATTGGGCTGGTTGTCTGATGCTGAGAGAACAAGTCTAGTGGCAGACATATCTGTGGAGGAAATGGCTGCCGCCATCCACTCTTTTCCTTCGGGGAAGGCTTCTGGCCCAGACGGCCTGCCAATCGAGTTTTATCCTGCGAATCTGGAACTGGTTTCTCCCCGGTTGGCGGCCATCTACAGTCACAGCCTGGCGTCGGGGACCCTATCCCGCTCCATGAAACAGGCCCACATTGTTTTGATCCTTAAACCAAACAAAGACCCCTGCCTCTGTGCCTCCTACAGGCCTATAGCCTTACTCAACTGCGACCTGAAAATCCTAACTAAATTACTTACGACAAGAATCAACAAAGTGAGTAGGTCGCTGGTGGATGTGGATCAGACCGGCTTTATGCCAGGTAGGACCACGGATAAAAATATTCGTTGTCTATTCTCCAACATACACGCGGACCACACCGACCAAGGAGCTCGCACCATCGCCACGCTAGATATGGAAAAGGCGTACGGTGGAGTGGCAGTATCTGTGGGAGGTGATGAGGAGGATGGGGTTCCCACTCAGGTTCATAGAGTGGATGAATACACTATACACAAATCCTATGGCTTCGATACGGGTGAATGGATCGGTGTCCGAACCCTTTCAGCTGCAGAGGGATACCAGGCAGGGCTGCCCTCTCTCTCCGGCTCTATTTGCCCTGGCCATGGAACCATGGAGCCATATGTGGCCTTTGGGTGGGCTGGCTGGAGGAGAGGGTGGCCCTGTATGCAGATGATATGCTGTTATTTCTGAATGATGCTGGTGCCTCTCTGAAGGGGGCACTGGATGTTATGAACACCTTCTCCTCATTCACCGGTCTCAGGGTCAATTGGCACAAGTCATTGCTCTTTCCGGTGGATGAGGGAGCAAGGTCCTCAGCGTTGCCAGACCTCCCACTCAGCTGGGTAGATAAGTTCAGATATCTGGGAATTATGATCTCTAGAGACAGTAAGGACTTTATGAGGGATAACCTGGTTCCAGTGTTGGCAGAGGTACTCCTCAAACTGAAAGCGTGGAACAATCTCCCCCTCTCCCTTTTGGGTCAAATTAACCTATTAAAAATGAAAGTGCTCCCCAAATTTACATATATCTTTAGAAATTCGCCAGTGGATCCCCAAAAGTTTCTTTACTTCCTTAAAAAGAATGTTTGTGTCTTTTATTTGGAACTCCCGCCCCCCCAAGATTTAAATACTCAACTCTTATGAGACCGGCAGACAGGGGTGGCTTAGCCATGCCGGATTGTTACGGATATTTCCTCGCCTGCCAACTGATGATTGCCAATTGGTGGCTTCAACCGAACCACACTAACCCAGCTATTATACTGGAGGCCGCAATTTTGCAGTCTCTGGAGGCTTTGCAGCTCCTGCTATACCGCGGACTGAGGACTCCCCACTGGCTTACACCTTCCATGTGCACTACCATTCGTGCCTGGAGGGCGGGAGATGCACTACACCCCTCTCCGCCAAATGTCCTTTCCCCGCATACCCCATTGTGGCTTAACCCCAATCTCCCCCATTTCTTCACCATTCCGACCCCCAAGCGCGGGGAAAATTCAAAATTAAACAAATGAACCATATTATATCCAACTCCGCATTGGCCCCCTTCCCTGTCCTCTGGTCTAAATATAATGTGCCTGAACACTATCAGTTCAGATATCTCCAAATGGAACACGCTTTTAGGTGCCAATTCATGGGACAACCAGTTTCTCTCTCATACTCTGAACTGGAGGCCACTTTACAGGTACCTGGTCTGGAAAAACCCACGTCACAATTATATGGATATCTGCTTATGGCCTCCAGCCCAGAAATGACTTCCCTAAGAGCCAAGTGGGCGAGAGACATCCCGGATCTGGATGATGATGATTGGTCAGAGATTTGGAGCTTTCCCTTCACGAATTTGATATCTGCCAGAGACAAATTGGTCCAGTTCAAACTACTGCACCAAGCGTACTTTACCCCCAGTAGGCTGCATAAAATTTCACCCTCGCACTCCTCTGTGTGTTGGCTCTATACCTTCCCCATGGCAGATTTTTATCACATTTTCTGGGACTGTCCAGGGATCACTGCATACTGGCAGGAGGTGCTGCAACTGATCCTTCAAACCACAAAGTTAGTGGTCCCAAAAGACACGAAATACTGCCTCCTAGGATTGGTGGAATACATAATTGTGACCAGAGCAGATCGCACTCTGGTTAGCATCCTGCTTTTCTACGGAAGGCAATCACAATGAGCTGGAAACAAGCTGCCCCTCCATCACTTCACCTTTGGAAGAAACTGATAAACAGTAATCTCCCGATGTACAAAGCCACATACATAAATAGGGGGTGCCCTTAAAGTTTCAAAAAGTCTGGTCAAAATGGATCAACGATGAGGCCACGGCTACAATAGATGAATGACTTGATCATATGCTTTAGCTGGCCCCTGGCACTTACCTTTTTAAGAGTCTACCAGGATTACTGTGCTGATTTCAAGAAATGTGACTACTGAGTTTCACACTTGACTGGACTCCACTCTCACTAAAGGGTTTTCTTTTAGTAGTTAGGGCTGTTTTAGCCATGTCTTTTTTTTTTTTTTGTTAGCCTTTGAACCCAAGGGTCCACCCCGTATGGGGCCTATGTCTTTGTCTACTTGGATGTTATGCTCTTAGTGTGTAGTAGTGTCAACATCAAAACCTCAATAAAGAGAATATTAAAAAAAAAAAAAAAGCATATGGTAAACAGGGTTTAAATATCCTTCCCTTAACGAGCGTCAGGTGGTGACTCATGAGCCTCTGATTACTGGGAGACATCCGCTGGTGGACACTGGAACTGCAGCCCAAGGATCCAGGAGCCACAGTGCCACCACCAGATGAGCCCTTTACTGACACCCGCTGGTGGACACTGGAACTGCAGCCCATGGATCCCCGAGCCACAGCACCACCCACTGGAGGGACTATTCCTAACAGTACCCCCCTTTAAGGAGCGGCCTCAGAACGCTCCAAACAGCCATAGGGGATCTAGTCCACAAGGAAAAGTCCTCTGCTTCATGAGTCCACCGAAGAAGTTCCTTGAAAACTGAAGAAGCCTTGGGTCTCCAGCAAGATGCCCCACTGCCAAGATCCATCGGAAGGTAACGTGTCCCCCCCACCTGGATCATGCAACTGGCTGAGTGTCCCACTGCCAAGGTCAGATGATTGGCTGGGTGTCCTGCTGGCCGAATTCCCTGGGATATGACACATTTGCAGCTTCGAGTCCCTCAACACAGTAGATAACCCAACACCGGGGTCACACGGTTATCTTCAAATTTAGCCCTGGGGTCATGTGACAGTACTGGAATACAGGCACCGATGTGTCCTGTCATGACTGAATAGCTTGCCTGGTCTCCAGGACTTGCACTGCTCATCAAGAACCCATTAGGCCTCTCTGAGGGTCCCCTAGTACACCCGGAGCTGTGGCAATCGCTCCCAGATCATGGCAGGGCACAGATCGTACTCCGCCATTCCCTAGGAGTTTACCACCACCAGGGTCATGAAGGCATGTGCAGCCATTAGTCATCCATGTTATGGCTAGACCACCAGGCTCGGGCGCCATAGGAGCAACACACTGGCAGAGGGACCGAGGCAACCGTCAGCTGAATCTTAGGCAAAGTAGACAACCCATATAAGTCACATGAAGGTTCAGAGCTTTCCGACCCATTAACAGGTGAACACTCAGCCTTTACACAACCATCCAACTGATCAGGCTGAGCAGTGGGCAGAAGCACATCAGACTGGTCAGCGGGCACCGGATCGTCAGACTGGACAACGGGCACTGGGACATCAGGCTGGACAGCAGATTCTGGATCAGCAGACTGGACAGCGGGCACCGGGTCATCAGACAGGGCAGCGGGCACAGGATCATCATACTGGACGGCAAGCACCGGATCAGACTGGACAGAGGGCACAGGATCATCAGACTGGACAGCAGGCACCGGAACATCAGACTGGACAGCGGGTACCGGGTCATCAGACTGGACAGCGGGCACCGGAACATCGGACTGGACAGCGGGTACCGGATCATCAGACTGGACAGCGGGCACCGGAACATCAGACTGGGCAGCGGGCACCTGATCGTCAGACTGGACAGCGGGCACTGGATCATCAGACTGGACAGCAGGCACCGGAACATCAGACTGGACAGCGGGTACCGGAACATCAGACTGGACAGAGGGCACCGGAACATCAGACTGGACAGCGGGCACCAGATCATCAGACTGGACAGCGGGCACTGGATTGTCAGACTGGACAGCGGGCACTGGAAGATCAGACTGGACAGCGGGCACTGGATCATCAGACTGGACAGTGGGCATTGGGTCGTCAGACTGGACAGTGGGCACTGGAACGTCAGACTAGACAGTGGGCACTGGATCGTCAGACTGGACAGTGGGCACTGGAATGTCAGACTGGACAGCGGGCACAGGATCATCGGACGGGACAGCAGGCACTAGAACATCAGACTGGACAGCAGGTACCGGAACATCAGACTGGATAGCGGGCACCGGGTCATCAGACAGGGCAGCGGGCACAGGATCATCAGACTGGACGGCAAGCACCGGATCAGACTGGAAAGCGGGCACAGGATCATCAGACTGGACAGCAGGCACCGGAACATCAGACTGGACAGCGGGTAGCAGGTCATCAGACTGGACAGCGGGCACCGGAACATCAGATTGGACAGCGGGTACCGGATCATCAGACTGGACAGCGGGCACCAGAACATCAGACTGGGCAGTGGGCACCTGATCGTCAGAATGGACAGCGGGCACTGGATCATCAGACTGGACAGCGGGCACCGGAACATCAGACTGGACAGTGAGCACCGAAACATCAGACTGGACAGCGGGCACCAGATCGTCAGACTGGACAGTGGGCACTGGATCATCAGACTGGACAACGGGCACTGGATCATCAGACTGGACAGCGAGCACTGGATTGTCAGACTGGACAGCGGGCACTGGATCATCAGACTGGACAGCGGGCACTGGATCATCAGACTGGACAGCAGACACGGGATCATTGGACGGAACAGCAGGCACTAAAACATCAGACTGGACAGCAGATACCAGAACATCGGACTGGACAGCGGGTACCGGATCATCAGACTGGATAGCAGGCAGTGGAACATCAGACTGGACAGCAGGCACTGGAACATCAGACTGGACAGTGGGCACTGGATCATCAGACTGGACAGTGTGCACTGGATCGTCAGACTGGACAGTGGGCACTGGAACATCAGACTGGACAGTGGGCACTGGATCGTCAGACTGGACAGCAGGCACTGGATTGTCAGACTGGACAGCGGGCACAGGATCATCGGATGGGACAGCAGGCACTAGAACATCAGACTGGATAGCGGGTACCGGAACATCAGACTGGACAGCGGGCATGGGATCATCGGACTGAACAGCAGGTACTGGAACATCAGACTGGACCGGGGGGCACTGGATCGTCAGACTGGACAGCGGGTGCAGGAACATCAGACTGGACAGTGGGCACTGGATCGTCAGACTGGACAGCAGGCACTGGAACATCAGACTGGGCAGCAGGCACAGGATCATCGGACTGGACAGCAGGCACTGGACCATCAGACTGGACAGTGGGCACGGGATCACCAGACTGGACAGTGGGCACTGCATCATTGGACTGGACAGCGGGCACTGGATCATTAGACTGGACAGCGGGCACTGGATCATCAGACTGGACAGCAGGCACTGGATTGTCAGACTGGACAGTGGGCACTTGATCATCAGACCGGACAGTAGGCACTGGAACATCAGACTGGACAGTGGGCACTGGATCGGCAGACTGGACAGCGGGCACTGGATCGTCAGACTGGGTAGCAGGCACTGGAACATCAGACTGGGCAGTGGGCACTGGGTTGTCAGACTGGTCGACAGGCACAGGATCAGCAGGCCGGACAGCGGGCACAGGATCAGCAGGCTGGACAGCGGGCACAGGAACAGCAGGCTGAACAGCGTGTACCGGAACAGCAGGCTGGACAGCATGTTTAGGTCTGTCAGAAGCAGGCCAAACCTTATCAGCAATCATGAAGGTAGACTGGGGCAGATTGGCTGGTGTGGAGGCAGGCTGGAAAAGATCGCCTGGTGAGGAGGCAGATTGGAGCAGATTGGTCAGTGTGGAGACAGACTGGGGTACATTGGCTGGTGTGAAGGCAGTATTGGATACAGGCTGGATAGTGCTGGATGGGAAAAACTTTTGTTTCTTCTTAGGTTTTACCACTGGAGTTCTGTAAGTAACTGCAGGGCTGTAAATTGGGGGTGTAGCTGATGGAAGAATATGGCTGGCGTATGGTAAGGATGGAGTGGTCAATAAGGGGGATTTTTGTGGAATTGTTGCAGGAAGCGGAGAAAGGGGAGGTGGGTTAAAGGCAGGTAGGTGCAGCAGGTGGAAACAGGGTACTGATACTTGGTCGATAGCAGAGTATATTGGTCTGTGACTGTGGTTGTTGTAGTTGAAGGAGAGAAGGAACTTTGAGCAGGTAGGTCTCTAGTGGCAGGAATTGGTTGGTGCAAGCTGACTGGGGCTGAATGTAATATATCTGACGATGCCTGTAGTATAGGTTGAACAAAATTCGGTGTACATACAGCCTGTCTGACAAGAGCCTGCACTGCATTTATGCACTCTATTAACACCTGTCGAGGACGTGCTGAATAATGCTCAAAGAAATAAGCTGAGTCATCTTCGAGTAACCATAACAGCGATTCTTCCTGAGCCTTGCTGAAGGGAGGGGAAAAATCATCACTGACCTTAGGAATGCTGGACAAAGCCAACTCTGCACATAGTTGAATCAAAGGCTGAACATCACTGAACAACATACTGCCCTGATCAACTAGGACATGAGCCAGACGTATACATTCCAAAAGCTGATCCCTAGTCCACTCCTTCAATGTTTGGCGGCAATAATCATGATCCTCTGTCAACAGCAGAGAAAAATAAACAACCTCCTCCGGATGCATTTTGTCGCCAAAACCAAGATGGCTTCCCCGTGCAGTCACTTCTGGTCAGGACTGGCCTTGGTGTTACGTCAGGAACTGGTGTGACCAGAAATGTGTGAACTGCACAGAGAATACCAGACACAACGTAAGTTGAATAAGGTGATTTATTAAGGATATAAGTAAAATGGTGATCCAAATGCACATCTAATATAATAAACAGTGTAAACATCCACAGCAACAGAAATAGTGAAAACTGCTAAAACAGGTATAGGGAAATATCCAAACCATAAATGTAGCCAGGCCAGGGTCATGCACAGGAGATCAATCAGAGGGGGCAGGGAGTGAGATAAGGCAGAAAACAGGAACAGATGACGGGAAAGCCGGTGAGACAGGATCAGACTGCAGACAGGGGTCCAGGAGCAGATTCAGGGTTCAGGATACAGGGTTCAGGATTCCAGATACAGGATTCGGGATTCCAGATACAGCATTCAGGATGGCAGATACCGGATTCAGGATTCCAGAAACAGCATTCAGGATTACAGATACAGGGTTCAGGATTCGGGATACAGAGGCACATGGAGGACAAACACCAAGGCACTAAGCATATGGTAAACAGGGTTTAAATATCCTTCCTGTAATGAGCGTTAGGTGGTGACTCATGAGCCTCTGATTACTGGGAGACATCCACTGGTGGACACTGGAACTGCAGCCCATGGATCCAGGAGCCACAGTGCCACCACCCGATGAGCCCTCTACTGACACCCGCTGGTGGACACTGGAACTGCAGCCCATGGATCCCCCAGCCCCTCGAGGGACTATTCCTAACACTAACAAAGGAGATGACCCATGGACCTGGCAGTGATGCTGAACTCTAGAATGGCAATGACCTACAGGCCTGGAACCAGCACCAGACTCAACAATGACTATCACAAGGCTCAGTCTCTTCAGGGACTACCTCCCCCACAAGTTCTTCTGCTTCCCAGCAGGCTTGTTCCTCTCCCAGGATGCACAACATTCCTTTACAGCTTCCTTTGCTTTCTCTGCTGATAGGCGAGGCTCTCCTTTGGCTCTCTCTATTGCTTCACACAGTCCAGCAAACATCCAGCATTCTGTCTCTTGCTTCCCTCTCTGCATACAGCCCCCCATCTCTTTGCTAGTGGCTGGGGAGGGATAAAGAAACTGCTGTGTTGGCTGTGTGTGGGGGTTTGCAGCACTGGGGGTGTTATTATTTTACTACTGTCAGCTGAGGTAAAAGGGAATATTATGTTGCAGGGGAGTTGTTACATAACTTTTAGCTCTCAGGTTTGGGGGATAGGGTAAAATGATATATAGATCCATTGCTTCTTCAAGGTTGGGGAGTATGATGAGTTATTGACTTATTGCCAAGTTAAGTTATGATAACTAATATTACATATTGTTGTTTGAAGCATCATAGTGCCCTCAAATACACACAGCACATACACCCATGACATATAATTGTCAACTCACAGCCCTCAAGTAATGAGGACAGTGGGCAGATGCCCCATTTGAACCTCCTGGTGTGACCCTAACTATTAAAAGAACAACTTATGAGAAATCAGGAAGCAAAAACAGGGGTTCATTCCCATCCCTACCCAACCCACTTTTCACGTCTGATGTCCATCAGGCACACAGAGGCACATTAGCTTCTTCATTTTAAAGTACCTAATATATAATATCTATATCTAATATACAGTATCTAATATCTTGAATTACATTAGGATCAAGGTGCCTGCACAATGTTAAAAGTAATATGTTTCAAATTTTTTAAAATCATCTGAAATATAAATCTCAACCCCACTGTATTTTACACAACATGTAGAATTATCAATATTAGAGTTGCTTAATGCTATATTCCTTTTTAAAAACCACATGAAATAAATTGAATCCACGTTCCCTTTAATGTACCTGTAGAATCTCACTGCAGACTATTCTGCAACCATTCAGAATGAGATGGTTTCTTAATGTGCCAGCTGCCAGGTGCATGTTGATAACACAAATGTAATTTGGCAGAATTTTAGTGATATATCTGACATTGTCCTTCATAAAGCAACATATTAATTTTAAACACCATCTGTACCATTTGTTCACATTTAGTGTAAGTCAAAAATTCATCACCTGTCTTGGCTTAGCTACATCACCCTCTTTTGCCTTCTAGAATTCAGGGTTGTATTTACAGTTGTAGGAAAATATGCAAACTTTAAATTAGCAGCCCCAAAATAAAAGAAACTTAGTTTGTTAACTTGGCTGACGCTCTAGGTAAACTTTTTAACACCATGTAACAGAATTATTTGAGACTGCTCTGTCTGTCAGTTAAGATATGATTGTAACAGGGTTTTAAAATTCTCCATGTTGATACATAACCCTGCCAATGTCGTGTATCCAGCAAAATAAATGAATATGAATGGTGTTCATAATGAGAAATAATTCTGAGTAAGTGTCAGTTTACTGAAACATATTGTACTGTTAAAACCTAAACATTGGCAAGTTTGATGGTTTAGGAAAGTGTTAGAATAAATTCATATATTTTAAATTACTTCTGTGTAAAATAAAATTGTCTTCAAAGGCTAGCATAGAAATTAAAGTTCAAGGGATGTTTCTAGTTCAGTTTTTCCTCAAATCAAATTAGTATTACCTCCTGAAAATAGCCCTTCCCTCTGGGGAGTCACCAGGGTACACTAAGTACAATGATGCAGCAAATGTCGCTAATGTAATTACATTGGCAACACTCTCGCTATCATTGAGGACTACCTAGCATTGGAGAGAAGTGGAGAAAATGTCATCAGCACACCAAGGATTCCCCGAAAGGGTCCAAAGCTCTATTCCATGGTCATATGATAAATATACAGCAATGTTTTGGAGCCACGCAGGGCCCCTTCGTCAGGTAAGTGTTTGCCTGACAAAGGGGCCCTGCACAGCTCTGAAATGTTTCTGTTTATTTATCATGTGACCATGGATTAAAGCTTTGGACCCTTTCGGGCAATCCTTGGTGTGCTGATGACATTTTCTCCACTTTGAATATCCACGGTTCCCAGCCTATTGTCATTACAGCACCCAGCATCACTGAATAGCCGGTTTCCTGAATGTGTGCATGTGGAACACTGCGTTTGGATTCAGCATTGGAGAAAAGGATCCTGTTGGGTCACATGACCATCTTGAAGACAAATGAAAAAAAAAAACGGTAGATGAAAATAAAAAGTTTACAAGATGCATGCTGAAGGTAGGATGGAGAAGAGGCTAAAAATAAGAGGACCTTGTGGCGTCACTTAAACAGCCTGAAGAGATCTGAAAAAGTATAAAAAAAGCAAATATACAGGCAGGAGGGAGTCAGAAGAAGTACTGGGGAAACAAAAGTAGAGGCGGGCCTTTAATGACACAGTATAATGTAAACTAAGAGCTCCCGCGCGCATGCGCGGGAGTGATGTCACGCGGCTCCAGCCACTCACAGCACCGGAGCCGCGTACCCGGAAGACAGAAGAGGACAAACATGTCAGCGTCCTTAGCGCTGACCGACTCGGGCATCGGGGGCCTCGTTCTAAGGTAAGTATTTCATAATATGTTAGTATGCGATGCATACTAACATATTATGCTATTGTCTTGCAGGATTTTTTTTTATTTTTTTTTTTGTCAGCGGGTTTACTACCACTTTAAAGTAAGGCCATCAGTAACTTGCACAAATTAATTCCTGGTATGCCACAAAATACATCAACATTTTACAAAGACACCAGGCAAGTGACGGGCTGAGAGGTGCAATCTGGAAGAATAATGTCATCGCCTTCTGGCAACATTAGGCAGGCAGCACTCAGGGGGTTGGTTTTTTGAGAAAACGTGTATTTATAGCCTTAAAGCATTTGATACCCCAACATTTCATATTACTGGTATATGACCGCTGACCATGTACTTGTATGAAAAAGTATCCTTTTCTCTATGTATTACTTGTTTTGTGTGAAATCCCTGGTGTTCCTGTCGGCACCTCTGCTTTCCTATTAAAAACTGACCACACTAAGCAGGAGTACACAGCATGGTCAGTTCTCTAGCTGTGCTGGGGACTCAGCCTGCTCTCCTCCAATGACCCCCACTGCACAGCCATTCACTGGGAAGCTCAGTGTCCTGCTGCTTCTCCTCCCCCCAGCTCTTATGCAGCTGAGAACAGAGGGAATGTGATCACTTATAAAATGTGAAAAAAAGGTATTTATATAGTTTTTTTTAACCACTTGCCGACCTCCAACTGCAGGTTGACGGCGACAAAGTGGTGCGATATCGCAAATCGCCGTCATCTGACAGCGGCTGCGAGATCGCTCACTGTGTTCGGGGAGGGCCAGGGAGCGGGTGCGGCGGCCTCGATCGCCGCCGGCCACCCGCGATGCCCCCCCCGGAGTGAAAGAACGGAGGTCTGTGTAAGTAAACACGGACCTCCGTTCTGTGTGAGGGGGAAGGGCTGTGATCACAGCCTTCCTCTACACGGAAGCTGTGATCACTTCCCTTCCCCTGCTAGGGCAGTCCCCCCACAGTAAGAACACACCCAGGGAACACAGTTAACCCTTAGAGCTCCCCCTGCAGGTTAACCCCTTCACTGCCAATGGCATTTACACAGTAATCAGTGCGTTTTTATAGCACTGATCGCTGTATAAATGCCAATGGTCCCAAAAAAGTGTCAAAATGGTCCGACATGTCCGCCCCAATATCGCAGTACCGCTAAAAATCGCAGATCGCCGCCATTACTAATAAAAAATAGAAAAAGAATAAAAACCCAAAAATGAATTCTCATCGTCCGTAAACGCGACCACTTTTGCGCAAACCAATCAATAAACGCCGATTGCGATTTTTTTAATCGCAAATATGAGGAAGAATATAAATCGGCCAAAAACAGTGAAAAAAATGTTTTTTTATATTTTTTTTTTGGATTTGTATTTTAGCAAAAAGTAAGAAATTAGGGTTTTTTTGCAAAATTGTCACTCTTCTTTTGTTTATAACGGCGATCAGAAATGACGCAGCGATGATCAAATACCACCAAAAGAAAGCTCTGTTTGTGGGGAAAAAAAGGACGCAAATTTTGTTTGGGTGCAACGTCGCACGACCGCGCAGTTGTCAGTTAAAGCGACGCAGTGCCGAATCGCAAAAAGGGCTCTGGTCCTAAAGTGTGAAATCCTTCCGGGGCTGAAGTGGTTAATCTATACACAATTTTATTGCCTTTCATTTCTATTTCAAACTGAATGGGTTGTTTTACAAACACTTTAAGCTTAAACAAACATCAGCATTTGCATGGTTTACATGGTTGGGAATGACATTGTTTCAAAAAGTAGATGCTAAACTTGGATGATGCCTGAACAAAGATGGGGCTGTCCTAGGTAGAAAGCTAGGAAAGGGCGTTGTTAGAAAGGACTCTGATTCTTTTAAAGGGTAATAACAACCTGTAATTATTACATCTACGCATTAGGTGTACATGTATGCATTTAGCATTAAACTATATATATATATGGGGAACCATAAAATTTAAACTCATATTGCCAAGGGGCTGCAGGTTCAACAATCTTCAGTAATAACTGGTAAGTTTATGAGGCAGAAAAGGACCACTACAAGAGAAGGGTTGAAAATTTCCCTCTAATGCATTGCTGTCCAACTAAAAGGATACTTTAATGTTATCTAATTTTAGCTTATGTCTTATTTTACTTTAAGTCACTAAAATTTGATTTTTTGTTTTTCTTTTAAAATCTTTGAGAAATAAAATCTTCTTACAGCTTGCAAACAATACTTCTTCATTCTTCTGACTTATTCAGCTGTGTGTCACAGGCTGTTTTTTTTTTTTTTTAGAAAATCACTTAAATTTAGCATGGCAAGCGTGAATATTTCACAATTTTATGACTATAACAAAAAAAAAAAGAATTATAAGAATCTGTGCTCCTCCTTCAAATAAAAGAAGTGCAACCTCTCAGCTGCAGCTCAAAGTTTTATTGAATATTAAATCCATATAAAGCTGTGCTCCCCCCATAAATGACTGCCACTAAATTCCTTCACTCGGGGTACACACGATTCCTTAGGATCACACACAGACTTACTGATGAAGACTTTATATGATGTAAACATGAGGAGTATTTATAAGTGACAATCATTGTGGAGGTGAATGGTAGAAGGTTCTAGACAAGGACATCAGCATGTGAAAGAGGGACTGAAAATCCCGGGAGGCAGCACAAGATGGAGTTTCTTTGGACAGTGACAGTGAGAGCAGAATGACAGTAGGCTGAGGAGTGGAACAGGCAATGCTATATGACCAACCTGTGGGTAGTTTTTAGTAGGGATAAGTACTTAGGGATAAGTCGGGACCAAGCTTGTTAGGGTGTTTGTCAGAACTCTTTTAGTCAGTTAAGTAGTATAGAATCATTTTTTCTACTGCTAAAACACTGTATAATATATATATATATATATATATATATATATATATATATATATACTGCATTCAGTGTAGACTACATATACGCTGCATTCAGTATAGAGTATATACAGTCACTGCAGGCAGTGAAAGAATATATATACAGTATGGTATATAGATATATATATATATATATATATATATATATTCTGCATTCAGTGTAGACTATATATAAAGTGCATTCGGCGGTGTACAGTATTAAATCCACTTCAGGTGGTGTATTAATATATATGTACAGCCTAAAAAAAAAAGTAATGGGTTCCCCCCCAAAATCCATACCAGGCACTTTGGGACTGGTATGGATTTTAAATGGGAAACCCTGTGCCAAAATTAAAAAAAAAAATTGTGTGGGGGTCCCCCCAGGCCCTTCGGGTCTGGTATGGATTTTAAGGGTAACCCTGCACCATTTTTTTTTATTTTGTGGGGGTCCCCCCAAAATCCAAACCAGGCCCTTCAGGTCAGGTATGGATTTTAACGGGAACCCCGCACCAAAATTTAAAAAGAAAATGGCGTGGGGATCCCCCCAAAATCCATACTAGACCCTTATCTGAGCATGCAACCTGGCAGGTCAGGATATGGGGGGGCGAGCGAGTGAGCCCCTCTACTGAACCATAACATCCCTTCAACATGGGGAGGGTGCTTTGGGGTCCACCAAAAGCACCTTGTCCCCATGTTGATGGGGACAAGGGCCTCTTACCGACAACCCTGGTGGGTGGTTGTTGGGGTCTGTGGGCAGGGGGCTTTAACAAGGAGGCCCCCAGATCCCCTATGTGAATGAGTATGGGGTACATTGTACCCCTACCCATTCACCAAAAAAGGAGTGTAGTGTTACAAAAAACAGTAGGCAGTTTTTGACAAGTCCTTTATTAAAAATGTCTTTGTTAGAAGAAGACTGCTGAGGACTTGTTTGCACTTTGTTGTGCTTTCCTCGCGCTCCCGGAGGTGGTGGCGCCGGGCAGCTCTATTTAAACAGTGTGCACCCTGTAGCAGATGCTGTCTGATCTACAGCGTTACCCGTACCAACCTGCAACCCGATAACCAGTTCTGAACCCGTCTCCGACCCGGCTTGCCTACGACCCTCCTGCTATCTGCCTGCACCTGACCCCGGCTTGTCTACAACCACGTTCCTGCCTGCCCCACTGATACCCTGCTGCCCGCCTGTTGACGACCCTGCTTGGACCCGACTACCCTCCTGCCTGCTCCTCCAGTACCGCACCGCCAGCTTGTTGCCGAACCTGCCTTCACCTGACTCCGTCCCAGTGCCTGTTGCTATCCGGACCTCAGCGGCTTCCAGCTCAGCATCTTCCAGGCTCCACTGGGTCGCTCCTATCTAACTGTGCCTTCCACCAGCAGGTCATCTCCACCTCCAGCGATCCTGTGGACCACCTGCTGGCGAACATCAGTGGACTGTCACAGACACTCATACCTCACCGTGCTCGTGTGGCCACTGTCTCAACCCCACCGGTCCCTCGAACCGGGGTCATAGGAGAGGCCGTCCCCTGCCGTCAGGCTCCCTACCTGGTACGTAACAGTCTTCTTCTGCTTCTTCTTCATTCTTCCTCTGGTCTACCTCCATCTTCTCCTTCCCCGATTCTTCTTCTGGTCTTCTACTTCTTCTTTCGGTCTTTCTCCGCTTCTTCCTTCCTCTCGTCTTCTTCTTCTTCTTCCTCTGCTGCCGCCCCCGCTGCTGACCAGAAGCGACTCCCAGAATGGGCTGTCTTTAGTTTGACAGTTATTTTATAGGCAAGGACGGGGCCACCCGGTGACATAACCGAGTGAGCCCGCCTCTTCTGACATCAGCAGCGGGAACGGCGGCTGAAAAAAAAGAAGAAGATGATGAGGGGAAGAAACAAGTGGAGGAAGAAGAAGGAGAAGACCAGAAGAAGAAGCAGGGAAGGAGAAGATGGAGGAAGACCGGAGGAAGAAAGGAGAAGAAGAAGACATTTTTTAATAAAGGACTTGTCAAAAACTGCCTACTGTTTTTTGTAACACTACACTCATTTTTTGGTGAATAGGTAGGGGTACAATGTACCCCATACTCATTCACATGGGGGGGTCGGGATCTGGGGCTCTCTTGTTGAGGACCCCAAAGCACCCTCCCCAGGTTGAGGGCATGTGGCCTGGTATGGTTCATAAAGGGGGGGCACTTACTCGCCTCCCCACCCTGACCTGTCAGTTTGCATGCTTGGATAAGAGTCTGCTATGGATTTTGGGGGGACCCCCACACCTTTTTTTTGGGGCGGGGTTCCACTTAAAACCTATACCAGACCCGAAGGGCCTGGTTTGGATATGGGGGGGGCCCACACGCAATTTTTTTTCAGTGATATATAATTTCAATATTGCCGGGAGCCGGAAATATAATTCAGGCGCGGCAATTTTAACAACTTGACAACTGGGCACTTAAACCCCCTTAACAACCAGACCAATTTTCAGCTTTCAGCGCTCTCACACTTTGAATGACAATTACTCAGTCATGCAACATTGTACCCATATGAAATTTGCGTCCTTTTTTTCACACAAATAGAGCTTTCTTTTGGTGGTATTTAATCATCGCTGGGTTTTTTATTTTTTGCGCTATAATTAAAAAAAGACCGAAAATTTTGTAAAAAAATGAATTTTTCTTCGTTTCTGTTATAAAATTTTGCAAATTAGTAATTTTTCTTCATAAATTTTGGCCAAAATTTATACTGCTACCTATCTTTGGTAAAAAAAAAAACTAATTAGTGGATATTATTTGGTCTTTGTGAAAGTTATAGAGTCTACAAGTTATGGTGGCAATCACTGAAAATTGATCACAC
>BLSH010044454.1:153144-163600 GCA_018402905.1 Glandirana rugosa
AACCAGTAATTACCAGTAATGGAAACCCCTTTTTGTCGTATAATCTATAATCGTCAAGAACGTAATATATAATGATCAAAATCAATCTATTCCTTAATCGTATGCTCTTTTAAAAAATAGCATCTAACGTCTAAGCTAAGAGACTTAGAGGACTAATGAAAATGGTGTAGTAGACGACTATAACGAAATAGTTCTGTAAGAGTAACAAAAAATTACTTTCATTCCTCACTACTTAGAAGGTTTTGAAGTAGTATTATTAAAGTGAATATCTGTGTAAAAAGACTTTACCAAAACCTACATTCCATTCCTTGGTATCGATCATGTTCAAATTAGAACATTCTTTGCCTCCAACAGCTGGCCTCTGTACTAGCTATGGTTCCTTACCTTACATCCAAAACCATTTCAGAAAAATGTGTCTATAAGTGAAATTATTATGATGAAGTTTTGGAAGATTCATCACTCCTTACTTTCATTAAAAAACAATGAGAATGTCTTGATAAAGCAATATCAGCAGATGATGTGGTAAAAGTAATCAGGAGATTCAGAGAATCGAATCTGCAATCTACGATAAAAAATTTTCTCGTATGCTAATTCCTTATCTAACTAAAACTAGTAATATATAATGCAAGAACTGCTAATATCTAATATGCTGTTTTTCCCCAAAGGTAATGACCATTAATGACCAAACATTTTTAAATTAAGGTTTTAGATGCAGATGTTAAAATTACAGTTCAAGGAAGCAAACTAAATTTACTTCTTTCCAAAATAATTTAGAGTGATCATTCTAAAATTGTGCTGAATAGATAAGCCTCACACAACATCAGACACATCTTGAACAGTCTACAGCAGGACTAAAGGTAGCTGTAGACTGAAAGCATATCTAAACCCTGATAAGGATTACAGGTATGTTCTGAATTTACAAAAAAATGTTTTTAGCCTGAAAAAGAAAATGAATGCAGCCACCACATGTAGGGAGGCATAAACCATAACAGATTATATTTATGTTTGGGTTTTGATATACTTTAAAAGATGAGTGCAAGATCACCTATAAAAAATAAACATGCTCCCTTCTGAACCTTTCTAACATTTTAGAGTAAAAAATCATGCTCTGATACTGAATGCATTGAATGCCACTTGGAAACTCATGATTGGGCTTCCAGATACAAATCTTTCATTTAAAACTCCACCTGTCTCAGGCACTCATCACAAGTGCCAACTATACCCATTCCTTCCTTCCCCCTGCTCCATTCATAAAAGCTATACTATCAGTTCCTGCATTGAAATGTGCTCTATGAATAGAGGATGGGCGAATGAATGAAAAGGTCCACCTCCTCCATTTGGGTCCTCTCAGTACAGGCTGACTGCAGAAAATAATAGGAGTGTGTATGCAAGACCAGTTACTCTACACAGGGTGAGAGAGCAGCAGTGACTGCAGAAGTTTTGTGATGGATTACTGCAGAAATATACACCAAGATTAAAATAATAATACACATGCCTCCTTTCTTTAGAGAATATTTGTTTAGCTTGGGTTTCAGATTAACCTCTTCTCGCTGACTGTATTGTACACATACATTATATGCGGCCTCACAGAAGTGGGTTTTTATCTGTGGCGCCACATGTATGCGTACCTGTGTTTTGTGTTGGAAGCGTGCCATGCAGTGTGCCACTACTCCCAGCACAGAGTCTGGGCTCTCGCTGAGAGCCCTGGTTATCATACTAATGATTAGGAATTGGGAGGCCCAGAGCTTGATCATCTGCTCACTGTGATAGTCTCTGTTTGGCTATCACAGTGATCAGTGTACGTCCTGTCCCTGTGTTTTGTGCTCCTATTTTTATTTGCTAGAGGAAAAAATAAAAAATAAACAGAGAAGTGTGTTAAAAAATAGAGATAAAATAGCTAGATCAGGGTTTGAGCTATGTCATTGTTAGGGTGAGGGTCATAGGGCATGGTCAGATTCAAAGGTCAGGGTCAGTGTATATTACCAAGGATTAAAAAAAAATGTAATTTAGTATAAGTGTCAATGTGTTTTAGGTGGGATAAAAAAGCACAATATGCAATATTGTTTCTGGGCCCTACTACAGGTACAAACAACAAATAATATACAGTGCCTTGAAAAAATATTCATACCCCTTGAAATTTTCCACATTTTGGCATGTTACAACCAAAAACTTAAAATTGGGATTTTATGTGATAGACCAATACAAAGCAGCACATAATTGTGAAGTGGAAGGAAAATAATAAATGGTTTTCAAAATTTTTTACAAATAAATATCTGAAAAGTGTGCCGTGCATTTGTATTCAGCCCCCTTTACTCTGATGCCCCTAACTAAAATCTAGTGGAACCATTTGCCTTTAGACGCCACCTAATTAATAGATAGAGTCCACCTGTATGTAATTTAACCTCACTATAAATACAGCTGTTCTGTGAAGCCCTCAGAGGTTTGTTAGAGAACCTTAGTGAACAAACAGCATCATGACGGCCAAGGAACACAACAGGGAGGCCAGGGATAAAGTTGTGAAGAAACTTAAAGCAGGGTTAGGTTATAAAAAAAATCCCAAGCTTTGAACATCTCATGGAGCACTGTTCAATCCATCATTCGAAAATGGAAAGAGTATAGCACAACTGCAAACCTACCAAGACATTGCATCCACCTAAAGCGCCAGGCCGGGCAAGGAGAGCATTCAACAGAGAAGCAGCCAAGAGGCCCATGGTAACTGACATGGACTTTCACTGTATTGTTCATTTTAGCACAAGAGACTCCATTTTATTCACGCTACTGCAATGTGTTCTGTGACCTTCACTTATCACACAGATACACTTTCTCCTAGAAGCTCTCTCTCTCTCTACTCCCCCCTCCCCTCTATATGTTTTACTTTTGTTTTACTTTTGCAATTATTTCTATTCGCTAGCTTTTAATAATATATTTCTATTTGTTAGTTTCTAATAACATTTCACACCACCCCTTTCTTATCTATATATAAAATATCATGTAATAATAAATCTTGTCAGAACAGACATTTTAAACACAGAGATTGAGTCCTGTGGATCTGTTCCTGCAATTGCAAAACGAACTTTTATTTTTAGAGTCACAACCAGAAATTTCCTTAACAGTAACTCTCAAAGAGCTGCAGAGATCCACAGCTCAGGTGGGAGAATCTGTCCAGAGGACAACTATTAGTTGTGCACTCCACAAATCTGGCCTTTATGGAAAAGTGGCAAGAAGAAAGCCATTGTTGAAAGAATAAATAAGAATAAAGTGGCGCTAAGTGAAGTGTAATAAAATGAAAGCCTACTGTAAAGAACGTAGGTAGGCCATGATAGTGAGTCAGAAAGAATAAAACAAAGAACTTGCCAGTTCTGGTACACGTGACAACCAAACAACAAATATACAATATAGTGCAAATATGGAAAAAAAGGTGCAAATAAGCAGTCCGTACTGAATTGAGGCTGACCTCAATGTGATGGAGCGTCCAACTCAAAACCAGTAAAGTGCAATACAGTAAGGTGCTAATATGAAAAAAGTGCAAATATGCAGTCCGTGTAAACTAAGGTTATCCTCAACGTGGTAGAACTTCCGGCTTAAGAACCTCACTGGAGGTCGAAAGTGCTTGCAGGATAGTATCCACATGGGGCAACAGTGATTGATTGAGGTGATCTAAGCAGGAATCAATTAAATCCACAGGTGGTAGAAATGAAGGCTTACCAGATGTTGTATATATATTCAAGCCTGAACATATATAGTGAAGATGAGGGGATACGTCCTTCTCCGGCCCGGGTACGTCACACACTCCTGGGGGTCCTTTAATTGTTCTGGAATAGAACAACGGCACCTGATGTCCTCTGGTGTAATCACCCGATCACTGAAACATCTTCATACACACGTGGATGGACTCCAAAATGTCATAAATATGAATAGAGAACACTCTCCATGGTGTGAATACCCTCGGTCACAGGGTGTATTTATTGATATGACAAATGTAAAAAGTCCAAATAAAAAGAAACAAATAAAACCACAAGCTTGTAGAGTGCTAAAAAGGGGGTAACGCAGCAAATTGGGGTCAGCAGTGTCTGACACGTTTCGTCTTATTAGACGTCATCCAAGCCCCTGCTTGGTTTTTTTGCACTTTTTTTGCACTTTACTGGTTTTGAGTTGGACGCTCCATCACGTTGAGGTCAGCCTCAATTCAGTACGGACTGCTTATTTGCACCTTTTTTTCCATATTTGCACTATATTGTATATTTGTTGTTTGGTTGTCACGTGTACAAGAACTGGCAAGTTCTTTGTTTTATTCTTTCTGACTCACTATCATGGCCTACCTAAGTTCTTTACAGTAGGCTTTCATTTTATTACACTTCTCTTAGCGCCACTTTATTCTTATTTGTCGATTTTACAATTTAGTTTGGTTGTAGTGTGGCAGCTTTTTCCTCCACTGTCTTTTTACCTAGCGCGGCTATTCCCTATATCCCACATTGTTGAAAGAAAGCCATAAAAAGTTCTGTTTGCAGTTTGCGAGAAACCATGTGGTAGACACAGCAAACATGTGGAAGAAGGAGCTCTGGTCAGATGAGAGAAAAATTAAACTTTTTTGCCTAAAAGCAAAACGCTATGTGTGGTGGAAAACTAACACTGCACATGACCCTGAACACACCACCCCCACCATGAAACATGGCGATGGCAGCATCATGTTGTGGAAATGCTTTTTTTTTAGCAGGGACAGGGAAGCTGGTCAGAGTTAATGGAACGATGGATGGAGCCAAATACAGGGCAATCTTAGAGGAAAACCTGTTAGAGTCTGTAAAAGACTTGAGACTGTGGAGGAGGTTAACCTTCCAGCAGGACAACGACCCTAAACATACAGCCAGAGATACAATGCAATAGAATGGTTTAGATTGAAGCATATTCATGTGTTAGAATGGCTCAGTCAAAGTTCAGACCTAAATCCAATTGAGAATCTGTGGCAAGACTTGCTTGAGGTGATTGTAGTGTATTAGTACAATTGTGACAGAAAATTAAGTACTGTCTGTGATAATTTTCTCTGGCAAGACTTGAAAATTGCTGTTCACAGAATCTCTCCATCCAATCTGACTGAGCTTGAGCAATTTTGCAAAGAAGAATGGGCAAAAATGTCACTCTCTAGATGTGCAAAGCTGGTAGAGACATCCCCAAAAAGACTTGCAGCTGTGCAGGGAAAGGTGGTTCTACAAAGTATCGACTCAGGGGGGCTGAATACAAATGCACACCACACTTTTCACATATTTATTTGTAAAAAATGTCGAAAACCATTAACCATTTTCCTTCCACTTCACAATAGACTTGTGCATGGCTGAAAAATGTGTTTGTTTTCCTTTTCTTGTTTTATTTATTTTTCGGTAATTTGGAAATTCAAAAAATTCGTAATTCAGAAATTCACGGTAATTTGTCAATTTTGTTAATTCACGGTAATTCGGCAAGTGCGGTAATTGTGGTAATTCGGAAATTCGCGATAGTTTGAAAATTGCAGCAATTCGGCAATTGCTGTAATTCGGAAATTCGGCAATCGTAACAGCCGAAACGCTGAAATTCGAAAATTCAGAAATTCAAAAATAACAAAGAACATTTGAAATAATAACTAATAAATAACTATTAAATTATAGGTATTGGAATTTCCTTGAAAATATGGCTGTCAGTGATGAATTTCATATTTGAGTTCACTAACAGACAAATTTTAAGGAAATTCCAATACCTATAATGTAATTGTTATTTATTATTATTTCAAATGTTCTTTCTTCTTTCTGAATTTCCGAATTTCTGAAATTCGGAAATTCGGAAATAAGAAAGAACATTTGAAATAATAATAAATAACTATTAAATTATAGGTTTTGGAGTTTCCTTGAAAATTTGGCTGTTAGTAAACTTAAAAACACTTCACTAACAGCCATATTTTCAAGGAAATTGCAATACCTAAAATGTAATAGTTATTTATTAGTTAGTTATTATTTCAAATGTTCTTTGTTATTTTCAAATTTTCGGATTTCCGAAGTTTCGAATTTCGGATTTTCGGCTGTTCCGATTTGCCGAATTACGGCAATTACTGAATTACCACAAATTTCCGAATTACTACAATTGCCGAATTACTGCAAATTTCCGAACTACTGCAATTACTGCAATTGCCGAATTACAGCAAATTTCCAAATGTCCGCAATTGCCGACTTACCGCAAATTTCCCAACTTTCGAATCGGAAAAATTCATAAATTCGAAAATTCAGAATTCGTCCAAATTGCCGAAGTTTGCAAAATTTGGTAAAAACGAAATTCAGAACGAAACGTATTGCACAAGCCTACTTCACAATTATGTGCCACTTTGTGTTGGTCTATCACATAAAATCCCAATAAAATACATTGACATTTTTTTTTGTCATTAATTCATATTAATTAAATTTTCTTTGTTTACATAAGTAGATATATAAATGCATATAACAAGTGTCTAATATACCTGCCCCACCCCCCTAGACTCCCCCCACTCATTACTCCATCTCTATATTTTATTGTGGATCCAATATTTTACACCTTCCCCACTCATTCACCCCATATTCCTCACTCATCCTTCTTCCATTCTACATTCAACCATCTTTTTATCACATACGGTCTTTTAATAACTTAGTGTCCTAGACAGGGTACCCCTTGCTAACCAGCCAGGGTCCCCATTTTTTTTTCAAAATTGCTAACATTACCTCTCTTTGCAAATACTCCCTTCTCTCTCCATATCGTTTCATCTATTGTTTTTATCCACTCATCGAGTATTGGGGGTAATGCCTACTGCCACCTCTGGGCTATCAACCTCCTTGCTTGGAACAGGCAGCCCAGGATAGTGGCCAGCAGAGACCCCCCATCCCATCTCCCATCATACCACTCAGTATACAATGACACGTATCTGTAGTGCAGTGTTGAAAATAGTGTTAACAACCTCGACTACTCCCTCCCAGTACCTACTCAATTTTGGACACCTCCAGAACATATGTAGGAGGTCGTCTGGCTTTCTCCCAAAACTATATAATTTTTGTGGGGTGTAATAAACTCTGTGTAACAGAAAAAGGCATCGATACCTGCAGGCAAGATCTCAAAATGTTCCTCCACTGTTCCTCAGTTATTGGGCCAATATCTACTTCCTTCCCATTTTGCCTTAACAGGGAGAACTTCCCTGTGTACTCCACCCACCCCCCTTCCCAAACCTACATATAGACTAGATATCGGGCCCTTACCGGGGCTTGCTTTTATCAACTTTTGTAGGAGGGGAATATTACCCAGTTCTACCCTTAGGTTCTTAACCACTTACCGACCATCTGACGGCGATAGAGTGGCTCGATATCGCAAAACGGCGGCTGCGATATCGCTCACTGTGAGCACGCGCAGATCGCTGCCATTACTAGTAAAAAAAAAAAAAAAAATGAAAACCCCAGAAATGAATTCTCATCATCCGTAAAGCGGCAACTTTTGTGCAAATCAATCAATAAACGGCGGTTGTGATTTTTTTTTACCAAAAATATGAGGAAGAATATAAATCGGCCAAAGCCAATGGAAAAAAATGTTTTTTTGTATTTTAGCAAAAAGTAAGAAATTTGTGTTTTTTTTGCAAAATTGTCACTCTTCTTTTGTTTATAGCGGTGATTAGAAATGATGCAGAGGTGATCAAATACTACCAAAAGAAAGCTCTATTTGTGGGGAAAAAAGGATGCAAATTTCGCTTGGGTACAATGTTGCATGACCGCGCAATTGTCACTTAACGCGACGCAGTGCCCAATTGCAAAAAGTGCTCTGGTCCTAAAGTGGGAAATCCTTCCGGGGCTGAAGTGGTTAAAATGCGTGGCCAGGGCGTGTCTGATCTGCAAATATTTATAAAAAGATTGTTTTGGCACCTCATACTCCTTTCTTAGGTCTGTGAATGATTTCATATGGCCTTCTACATATAACTGGGTAATATGGATAATACCTCGTCTCTTCCTTTCCCAGATTGTCCCTATTTTTTGTAATTCTTTTAGATGGTTATTTTCCCATGGGGGGTGTGTTCCAAGAGACCTTTATACCCCATTTGTGTTTTTAACTAGGGACCAGACCTTGATGGCCAATTTAAATGCTAGAGTCTTAGGGGTAAAGGAATTTTCCTCTAATGCTTCAAGGATTGCCCCATGTGGAGTACATTCCAACATGAGGCGGCTGTTCACGTCCAGCCCACCCTGGACCCCACAACCCACCAACTGCTGCAATTGTGTCACTAGAAAGTAGTTTCTGGGGTGGGGGAAGGCCAGACCCCCCTTGTTTGGTTAAAGTTGCGGAGTGCTCAAACGAATTCTAGAGGTCCCCCACCCTATATATTAATTCCCTAAAAAGTATATCCATTCTCTGGAACTACCTTTTATTAATCCAGACTGGGGTATTATGGAGTAAGTACAATAATTGCGGAAGCCATACCATCTGGATAAGATTACACCTAACCGCCATTGAGAGAGGTAAACGTCTCCATATCTCGCCTTTGCTTTTGAATTTATTCAGAAGGGGGGGGTCATATTGTCCGCTAAGAAATCCTTCGGGTCTTTTGTGAATGTAATACCAAGGCATTTCATTCTATCAACTACTACTACGTTTGACGCTGTACATGGCAATGGAGTGTTAAGTGAATCCACCGGCAACAGCACTGACTTTTCCCAATTAATTTGTAGACTGGAAAAGGTCAAAAATCTTTGACACGTTGTATTACAGATATAAGTGAAGCTTGGGTATCCCCCAAAAATAATAATACATTGTCCGCATATAAAGCGACTCTTTCTTCTCCGAAGGTTCTTTGGAACCCACTCAGGTCTGTGGATGATCTAATTGCCACTGCCAAGGGTTCTATTGCGAGGGCGAAGAGCAGAGGTGACAATGGGCACCCCTGTTTCATCCCCCTCCTCAGCTGAAATCCCTCAGAGCACACTCCATCAACCTGTACCTTAGATAAGCGATAGGTAGGCGCAGGGCAAGGTAGAAGGTCTAAGAGGTATGTATGCCAGAGGAATACACTGCAAGTCGGCAGCTCTTCTGAAGGATAGCCACATCCAAAAGACACTAGAACAAAGAAGGGAGAAGGCGCCTCTAAATGCAGTAAAATTTATTACATGAGTAAAAACAGGATGATCACACTCACAAGATGCAGAAGATAAGAAGGCATGTCCGCACACTTGTCTGCGGAAAGACGTGTGATCAAGCAGCAATGTAGTTCGTGATGTGCGGGGTCTCCGTGCAGCTGTGTCCACAAAACTATCCCGTGGAGCAGGGTGACCGCCTGCAGTCAGTGAAAAGTCCGCTCATTAGAGATGGAACATCCGGGGCATCAAGGGACCAGCGTGCACAGCGTCCCACGTCACAATAGTGCGACGCGTTTCTGAGTATTCAGGCCTGCGGTGTAAACAGACAGGCGCACTCTTTCATCAGGCATGAAGAGCTACGAATTCCTTGCTGCTTTATAGTTAGGGATGGAGGGTGACATCTGGTGGTGTAGTCCCGGTATAGCATATTAAATCAGTTGTAGGTCATATCATGGATGAAAATACATATGGGGATTCACAAAAGGATATTAAATAGATAGACAAGGTATGTGCATATACATTCAAAGGAAGGGGACAAGCAAGGTAGAGAGTATTGGTAATAACAACAGTATTTTATATCATGTCCATATCTATTCGATTGCATAAAAATTAAAAGAATATCATCATCACATGAGAGTTATGGAAATTCTTAGATTAAAAATTAAAAATTAGAAACTAATAAAAAATTCAAAATTCATTAGAAATTCATTATAAATTCCAATTAAATCAAAACAGAGCCCATCTGTGTACTATGGGAATAAAGCAGGACAGTTATATGGTAAAAGTAAAAAATTCTCCGATAAACAATACCCCACCTCACTAGAGTTGAGCGAACACCTGGACGTTCGGGTTCTGCTGGTCCGTCCGAACTTCGGGACAAAGTCCGGGTCCGAGTCCAGACGGAACCCGAACGCTCGCACGGACAACGAACCCCATTGAAATCAATGGGGACCCGAACTTTTAGGCACAAAAATGGCTGTAGCAAAGTCCTGGAAAGCCCCAGAGGGCTGCAAAATGAAGTAAAATGTGGGTAAGGGTAGGGCAAGTGCCCTACAAAAAAATGGGGACAGGGAAATAACTTTAAATATTTTTTAAAAAATAAAAACATAAAAAATGCAAAAATGGAGATGAATGTGGTTCATCTTCAAACTGTGTCTGAAAAGTATTAATTAACGGTAGAAGCCATATAACTGTTCTAAAATCATCTTCAAACTAGGGCAAGTGCCCTACAAAAAAATGGGGATAGGGAAAATAAATTAAAATCAAATAAAAAAATGGGAAGGGGGGTGGATGTGGAGTAGGAGTCTAGAGGTTGACTAGGCCGTGACCGTGGCAGTGTAGGTGGAAGTGGCGGT
>BLSH010044454.1:225077-242573 GCA_018402905.1 Glandirana rugosa
ACAATTTTACAAATTGACTTTGTCCAGTTGATTTAAAGTTTAAAATAAAAGGAAGACATGTAAAAAGTGGTAGTTTAACCACTTCAATACCAAGCCTGTTTCTTGAGTTCGGTGCTTACCAGTTAAAAACGTTTTTTTTTTCTATAAAATTACTTAGAACCCCCAAACATTATATATATTTTTTTTCCTAACACCCTAGAGAATAAAATGGCGGTCATTGAAAAAATTTATGTCACACCGTATTTGCGCAGCAGTCTTACAAGCGTGCTTTTTTTTCGAATAAATTCAGTTTTTTTAGTTAAAAAATAAGAAAACAGTAAAGTTAGGCCAATTTTTTTCCATATTGTGAAAGATAATGTTACGTCGAGTAAAATGATACCCAACATGTCACGCTTCAAAATTGCGTCCGCTCGCGGAACGGCGATAAACTTTGCAAATTAAAAATCTCCATTGGCGACATTTAAAAAATTCTACAGGTTAGCAGTTTTGCGTTACAGAGGAGGTCTAGAACTATAATTGTTGCTCTCGCTCTAACGATCGAGGCGATACCTCACATGTGTGGTTTGAACACCGTTTTCATATGTGGGCGGGACTTATGTATGCGTTCGCTTCTGCGCGCAAGCACGGCGGGACGGAGCGTTTTAAATTTTTTTTTTTAAATTATTTATTTTGCTTTTTACTTTTTATTTTTACACTGTTCTTTAAAAAAAAAATTGATCACTTTTATTCCTATTACAAGAAATGTAAACATTCCTTGTAATAGAAAAAAGCATGACAGGTCCTCTTAAATATGAGATCTGGGGCCAAAAAGTCCTCACATATCACATTTACACTAAAAAAAAAAAAAAAAAAAGGGCCCTTTAAGACCGTTGGGTGGACGTAATTTCTGACGTCATTTCCGCTGGCCGTGTTATGGAGCCGAGTGAGCGGCTTCAGCCGCTCAGACGGCTCACAGACACTGGGGGGAGAGGATCGGATCATCTCCGCCGCTGCCGGCGGGTCCGGTAAGCGGCGGAGATGACCAGAAAGCGGCGGGAGGGGGGGGGCACCTCTCCCGCCGCTGATAAAAGTGATCTTGCGGTGAATCCGCCGCTAAGACCACTTTTATCTTGCAGGGAATCGCCTGCTGAAAAAAACGGTATCTGAATGGTGCCTGCAGCTGCAGGCACCATTCAGATATCACCACTCAAACCCAAGGACGTCATATGACGTCCGCCGGTACGGAAGTGGTTAAATGCAATTTGAGTCAATGGGGAAGATTAAACTATTGTGGTTTTTGAAGATGCTCTGGATTTTTATTGGGGCTTAAAGCGGAGTTCCACCCAGAATTTTCTTTTTTTTTTTTTTTGGCATCCACTCTTTTAATACTAAATAGATGTAACCTTTTGTTTCCTTACTTTCAAACTGCTTAGTAATTACATTTTTTTTTACTCACAATTTCGTTTCTCTCACTGCTGGACATTTCCATTTTAGGTGAGGGCATCTGAAGCCCATCCGTATTCTCCTGGCATCTCTTCCTGAAAGAAGTGCAAGGTGGGTAACCATCATGCACTCCGCAATCTGGGTCTGCCTTAAATCTTGTCATTTCCTGTCTGGAAATAACACGATTTTACAGTACAGGGAAGCCCACTGACTCCTGGGAAATGATGAGTCACATCTCCATGGAGGCCAGGTGAAGCAGGAAGTGAGGAGAAGAGCCTAGGACCAAAAAGTGGAAGATTACAGAGACCACCTAGCAACAAACAACTTAGGGTGAGTATACATTTTTTTTTCTTTCAAAGGTAAGCCTATGTAGGCAAAGGACTTGAACAAACACAATTCTCGGTGGAACTCCGCTTTAAGGACTAAAGCCTGGTACACACAATGAGATTATCGGACAAATAATTGTCCTTTTTTTTTTTGCATGCTAGTCTCCATATCAAAAAAGTAGAGGTTAATAAAGTACTTAAATTCTGTGATGTAATGTATTGTATTGAATTTGTATTGTATTTTTGGACAAAACTGTACTGATTAAACAACAATCGTCTGATCTGGTATCATAAAAGAAAATTTTTGTGCTTGTCCCTTCGGATAATTTTGGTACAATTGCTTTGAAAGCTGTATTTTTCATCTGACTTTCTGATCAAGTGCACTGACTTTTAGGGATCTCCTTTCAGCTATCTTGGACCTGCTCTTGTGGGCGACACAGTGGTGTAGTGGATAGCACTTTTGCCTAGCAGCAAAAGGATCACAGGTTCAAATCCCGACCACGACACTACCTGCCTGGAGTTTCCATGTTCTCCCTGTGCCTGCGTGGGTGTACTCCGGGTACTCCGGTTTCCTCCCACACTCCAAAGACATGCTGGTAGGTTGATTAGATCCTGTCTAAAATTGCCCCTAGTATATGTATGAATGTGAGTTAGGGACCTTAGATTGTAAGCTCCTTGAGGGTAGGGACTGATGTGAATGTACAATGCATATGTAAAGCGCTGCGTAAATTGATGGCGCTATATAAATACCTGAAATAAATAAAAAATAAATAAAACCCTAACATTAATCCTAATGCTAACCCTATCCCTAAGTTATAAACCAAGCCATGTGTTTTTTTTTCACGCAAATTTTGCCTACTAAGTCCACCTGGCAAAATTTGAGGCTACCTTTGACAGTTATTTGGTCGGTGGCAGAATTAGTCATTTTGCTGCAAAATCAATTTCTTCCATGTCACCCCGATCATCCCTATAAGAAGCATATGAGCAATATAGAAGAGAAATCCCCATTGCTTACTCAGTGGAAAAATGTCCAGATTCTGTCATCGGCCTCTCCACGTTCTCACCCAGCTCCCAAGACAAAAGATTTATTGTCATTCTAGGAAAATAAATACAACTCAGCAAGCCTGTGCAGTTTGTCTTTATATGCTGCCTAAAGAACAGTCAGGTCCCCTCAACGTCAGGACAAAAGCTGTCACTGCCCTGGGCAGGATCTGACAGGACTATTTGAAAGATTTCCACACTGTATCAAACGTTTATTGTTTTTGCGCTCAATATTTATGCAGCCATGGCAAAAAAATGGCGATACGTGGAAAATATTTTAACCTTATGTAATGAAACATATTGTTCAGAGGTCTTTCCGTCGACCTTGGTGTGACCAGCCCGGGTTTTAGTTCAGTTGGTTGTTACCTAGGAAAAATCTTTTATTTATGTAACATTTCAATATGTCAGAATAGGCTAACATATTAGAAGTGTCTTGTCAGGTAAGAGGAACGCTCTACCTGCGCACGTCCACAAACTAAACCAAATACAAGAAAGAAAGTCTGCTGTGTCAGAGGGAGTTAAGACATGACTCAACCTTGGTGTCTGGTCTTTGAAGACCTCAAGGCAAATATAAAAAGAAACACATTTTTGTCCAGTTTTGTATTCATTTAAAACTATCTGTGCTTAATTAAAATGTTAATTTCAAATACATTTTAAATTATCTTTCCACAAATTCCCACAGTGCCTCCATTTGGGATATAATGTACAATACAGATTAGTCAAATAAATCTGGGTTTGGTTTGAGACAGGTTTGCAGAACATGAGTAAGGTTCAGTGGCTGAATCTATATCCACTCCGCCTCTATAATTGCCGCCGAAGGCTAAATTTATTTAAATCCCTCTTATCTACTAGTATTCTATAAGCCTTGATAAAGGGGGAGTGTTAATTCCCCAAAATGTGCTGACTTTTAATGTGGAATAAACTTTTTGATGGGCTGTACCAACTAGTGTGGTTGTCAGAATCTGGATTGGGATCTGCTTCTGGAACCTTTGTGGTGTGTGGTTCACTGTGCCACCTGAGATGCCGGGCAGCTCCCTGCCTGATTCCTTGGATAACCTTGTTTTTTTTGTCTTGTTTCTGGTAAACCCTGAACCCTTTGTTCCTCCCATGAACTACCTCATTTAACCGGTTCCCGACCGCGCACTGTCTGTTTATGGCAACAGTGTGGATGTGTCTCGCGAATCGCCGTAAATAGACAGCGATTCACGCATGCGCAGCTAGGGGGCGAGAGTGTGCCGCCACCGGTGCGCTCTCGTGCCGACGCACTCTGGAGGAGTGTGCCCGTGGCTTGGGCGGACCCGATGTCCGCCGGCGAGCCGCGATGAGCTGCCTGAGGCAAAGAACGGGGAACCGCTGATGTAAACACGGCTGTTCCCCATTCTGACAGGTGGCATATAAGAGATCTATTGATCCCTGTCACTGGGATCAGTTAGATCTCTTATGCCCATAGCAGCCCAGCCCCCTCACAGTTAGAACACGCCTAGGGAACACAGTTAACCCCTTCCCTGCCCCCTGCAGGTTAACCCCTTCACTGCCAATGACATTTATACAGTAATCAGTGGATATTTGCATTTCTGATCGCTGTATAAATATCATTGGTCCCAAAAAAGTGTCAAAAATGTCCGACATGTCCGCCCCGATATCAAAGTCCCTATAAAAATCGCAGATAGCCGCCATTACTAGCATAAAAAAATGTAAAAATGCCAGAAATTAGTTCTCATGGTTTGTAAATGCTGCAACTTTTGCACAAACCAGTCAATAAGCGCCGATTACGATTTTTTTTTACCAAAAATATGAGGAAGAATATAAATAGGCCAAAACCCATGAATACATTTTTTTTTATATATTTTTTTTTTTATTTGTATTTTAGCAAAAAGTAAGAAATATTGTTTTTTTTTGCAAAATTGTCGCTCTTTTTTTGTTTATAGCGGTGATCAGAAGTGACGCAGAGGTGATAAAATACCACCAAAAAAAGCTCTATTTGTGTGATAAAAGGACGCAAATTTCGTTTAGGTACAACGTCGCAAATCCGTGCTATTGTCAGTTAAAGCGACGCAGTGCCAAATCGCAAAAAGTGCTCTGGTCCTACAGTGGAAATCCTTCTGGGGCTGAAGTGGTTAAAGAGTATCTTAATGTTTGTTTGTTTATTTTTTATTTTTTAATAATACTATCATTATAGTTACTATCATTTTATTTGTTATGATCTTATGTTCATTATATTATTTGAGATACTTATTTCAATGTTTATACTGAAAAAAATATATATTATTTTTGTTAGAACATCTACATCTATCCTACTTAACAGCATCCCTTAAGAAGATACACAATATTGCACTATTTGAAACGCGTTGGATGCTCCTGTAGTTTTCTTGGTTGTCTGAGGTTATGCTTCCATTTCTATGCTGTAACCATTGTACATTATTCGTAGCCACATTGTTTTAATATTTTTACTGTTGTCTAATAAAGTTTTGTATTTCTTTTATATTTCCTGGAGCATATTGTCTGTGTTGCTATTCAAAAAGTCACACAAAATTGGAGGGTATTCCTTAAGACACACGGAGCAGGGCTTGGTTCTGCCCCCCCACTCCCTCATCTCTGGCTCTGATTCACTGCAGTGGGAGCCAATGCAGGAGTGAGGGTTTCCGAGAAAGCCTTGGCTCTCATGCACATCACTGGATTCAGATTGGGCTCAGGTATGTACTTGATTATTGTGCTCCTCTCCAGCCAATATCTTCCTCCTTTCAATCCTGCTGCTGTCCGTATCTTCCAACCTTCAGCTTATTTCTCAAATAAGTTTTCGCTTAATCCCAACCTGCAACCACTTGTTACCATCCTTTGGCTTGTTTACTAACTATGCTTCTGCTTGATCCCTACCTGCTCCATCTGCCACCAGACCCCAGTTTGCTCATCTCCTGGTGCGGTGATCCTGAGAACCATGCTCTGGCAGTGGCATGCAGCAAAACCCATCTCCACCATCAGGCGTTAGTGCTAGACCCTGCGTCTTGGGTGAGCTTGCATCGTCTGCCAGGGTGACCTGCTTGCGTACTTATCCTGCTGATCAGTGTCAACCCCTGTACTGCTATAGCTACTAGTCTCTGAGCCTGACCCCTTGACACTGGTCATTGGTCATATTTCTACTGCTCTAGAAATATAGGGGACCACTCTGCATAAAAAGCCAACACTTTTGGGGGTTGAACCCTCTCCATTCATCACTGCTTAAAAAATGGTAGTGGATAGGAGGGATTTGAAGAAAGTAGAAGAAATCCTGTTCTGGACTGCAACTATAGAAACAGAGTTGATTTGTAAAGGAACATATGGGCACCTGAGAATGGACAGCTCCTTTTTCAGGTGCCCTTACATCCCTGTAAATATATACTTTGCCTCTACAATTGCGGTCCAGGACTGAATTTCTTCAAATCTCTCCTACCCACTAACATTCTATAAACCCCGATGATTGGGGAATGTTGAACCCCCAAAATGTGTTGACTTTTCAAGTGAAATAAACTTTTTGATGCCCTGTACAAACGAGTGTGGTGCGCCCATCCTTCCAATGCTTTAAAAATATAGAAGACTATCTTTTGAACTGACCTAAACTCAAATATCTCTTTTTTCTGGACTGACCCTTAAACTCACTGCAGCTGGAGTCATTATCTTGTAACATTTCTGTGAATCAGCACTTTGACCGTATTGGGAGTGAACAAGCTATGAAACTTACTGGAAAAGTAGTCAGTGATACAGAGAGTGTTCTCTTTTTGTACCCTTGTGGATCCGTTGATTGAGAAATGACGATCTATGCTTATCAAGCTCCTGGCAGCCACAGAATGGCACTGATTTTGATTGGAATACACTGCTGATTGAGGAAACTCAGGCCAGGAAATGAGGGAACTTAGCTAAACTTTAAATGTGGAAAGGAAGTGTTAAGCAGACCCTGAGAACAGCTATCAGGAGGAATGTGGAAGAGATTTTTCCTGTTACATAATAAGGGGTCACAGGAAATTGTTCTAATGCCAGAAATGATCAGTTGTGAGTGGCAGTCATTAGGCGGGAGATAAAAATGTTCTGTTCCTGAATCAAAATGATTTTTTAATTCTGTATATCATAGGACATGGGAAGGGGAAATACTGACCTTTAAAATGCAATTATGATTGCCTATTGTGTAATTTTTCTCATACTTTATTACATATTCATTGACAGATACAGAGATATGAATGAGCAATATATGTAGATCCTATAATAAAGAAGAATCTGTACATTGCTCATTTACACTTAAAGTGATACTAAAAGTTCACTTTATTTTTAAACATTAAACATGTCATACTTACCTGCTCTTGTGCACTTTGCTGGATCAACATCAGGCCCAGGTAAGTATATGGGGGGAGGGGGGGGGGGTTAAGGGGGAACCTGCATACTAAAGATTCATGGAGTACATAAAGGTAAAAAACCTTTAGAACTACTGTAAGCAGGTAAATGCCAAAAAAAGCTAAATACACTGATGAAATACAAATATGAGGGCTGTTTCACTTGCTAAAGGGCTTGTATTTCTGTCTAGCCAATCCTAAAATGTATACAACTCTGCCACACAGCACAGGCCTATCTTGCAGAGTAGCCAATCAGGAGTGTTGACGCACAAGAAGCATGGTCGGAGGAGCAAGCAGAGTGACAGAGAGATAAACTCGATGGTGGTAGGGAAGGTTGCCCTGGGTGCAATAGCCTGGCAACCTGGGCTCCCATGTCTCTTGGGCCTTGGATGTTCGGCAGGATTCCCTGTGAACTAACCCATCAACCTCTGAGGACAGAGAGACCTCCAAGTGTGTAAGTACATGACTTCCAACATGGCCTTAGGGCCAACTGTAGTGAGGAACCTGAAAAAATGGTGAAAGAGAGGGATGGTTACTGGGCTATCAGATCCACCAACGCTAATAATTAGACTCTAGACCTAGGCAGGAACTGACCTAACAACCCGCTGCACAGTATAATTAAATGCAAATTTGCAGTGCTTACCCTCCTACTCCCTTTATGCACTTTTAAATGAATATAATAATAGTGAAAAAATGTCATAAATTGCAAACGTGATCATATGGATTAAGAATCTGTAGAGGGAGTAGGAGGGTGAGCGCTGCAAGTTTTCACTTTATTATACTTTTGTGTGTGATTAGTGTGACACATGTATGTGTTAGTAAGCTCCTCATATCATTGAACTCATTCTACAAGCTGATAGGAGGAGAAAACTGAGTTACAAAGAGATGTGCTCATCACTGTGCTGCTCCTCCTTTCACTGTCTATTCATGAGGAGACCTGTAAGTCTTATTGAGCTGGTCTCCCCTCCATCCTCACCCTGTGACTGGACAGTGAAAGGTGAAGCAGCATATTAATTAATCTCTTTGTCACTCCGTACTCTCCTTCTATCAAGCTTCTTGCACTGCAATACACCTGATTGGCTACTTGTGCTGTCACTTCTTTCCCCTCTATGAGCTCTGCTGTATAAGGACTTCAAGAGACTTATACCGAGCCAAATTCAGTTACTTAGACAATTAGCATAAAAAAATGTAATTTTAAATGTGTTTATGAGGACAGCTTCATTCATTTCAGTATTGCCAATCTACCAGATTGAAATTTTTCTGACATGACAACCAAGTTTTTACTGTTATTTCCAAAAGTTACAAAGTTATAGTTTTAAGTGAAAATGTCAGTATTTAGGCTACAAACAAGTACAATGTGCAATTAGTAATGTCACAGTGACAGTTTCTCTCCATGCCAGGTGGTCCCTTTGGGCCCCTTTCACACTGCTGCGACTTGAAAGTCGCACGATTTTTCAGGAAATGCCTGTGTAAACTTGAGGTCTATGGACCTCAACTTGCGTCAAAGTCGGACCAATGTAGTACAGATATAAATGGTACTCATTGAAAACCATGAGGTACAACTTGTCATGCAACTTTGCAGTCCCAAGTCGCACAAGTGTGAAAGGGGCCTTAGTCCACTCCAGTCCAAACAGCACTGACAGTCTTGCTCCCGACTCGTTTTGCTCCCACCCCGCAGACCTGCACACGAGTCTCCGGCCACTCCACTCGGCTCCCTTGCCCCACGACATGACATGCTCAAGCACAGCCTCTGCCAGATCGGCCCCCCATCTGCCCCACCCGAACACTCTGTAGCAGGCACTCAAATGATCTCAGCCGGCTCCGTACGCACACACAGTTCCGAGCCGAGTGTCACATCCATATTATTTTACTAGCGACATTTTCCTGTCATTGGCATTTACTGGCAGGAGAAAAAGTGCCCATTTTTTACTGGATGCCAGTAAAAGTACTGACGGTTGGCAACACGGATTCATTTGTGACTTTTATATCTGCAAGGAGTTTAACTGTAAAATAAAATGGGTCCCAGCTACATGGGCATCCGCAGAACTTTTTCCGGGGGGGGGCATAATTTCAAGGTCACCCATGCTCTGCCCCTTTTTGACAATGTCATAATTACATTATCACAGTCAGAGACTGCAGACATAATCCAGGAGATGGTCAGAGACTGCAGACATGATCCAGGAGATGGTCAGAGACTGCAGACATGATACAGGAGATGGTCAGAGACTGCAGACATGATACAGGAGATGGTCAGAAACTGCAGACATGATCCAGGAGACGGTCAGAGACTGCGGACGTAGTACAGGATATGGTCAGAGACTGCGGACATAGTACAGGAGATGGTCAGAGACTGCAGACATAGTACAGGATACGGTCAGAGACTGCGGACATAGAACAGGAGACAGTCAGAGACTGCAGACATAGCACAGGAGACTGTCAGAGACTGCAGACATGGTACAGGAAACGGTCAGAGACAGAATACATGGCACAAGAGACTGTCAGAAACTGCATACATGGCTCAAGAGGATAAGGACCTAGTGGGGAACCCCAGATCTGATCCCTGATTCCAGGGGGGGGCAATTGCCCCCCCTTGCCCCTACCTGTGGACGCCCATGCCCAGCTATTCAAAGGTGCAAGTCTAAGGGGCAGACTAAGCAACTGCATAGACTCAGGCTCCTATGGAGAGAGGGATCAAGCACAATTAGAACCCCATTTGATGCCTTAGGCCAGTATCTGTAGGCAAAAGAAGCAGTCAATTTTACCCATCGGCTATGGGACAACATTTTTTCACATTGTACATAAAATACAGTTATTTCATATTATATTATTTACAAAACATTGCAATATCTTTAAAGAGACCCTGTCACCACAGTGCACATCATAATCCAAACATATGTAATAAAAGCAGGGACATAGCCCCTACTGTAGCACTCTGGGTCTTTGTTTTTCCAGTATTACTGGGTTTCAGTTCTGAGCCACTTTCATCATTTATGAAAGCTTTATGCCTTCCACAATCCAGGAGCCAAAGATCATTTGCCTTCATATTGTAGAATCTGAAGAAGCAGGCAGATGTAAATCCTTGGCTTATAGTAAAATAGAAATAAATGAAAATACAAAAGCTCCATGATGATTTGGTCAGAGCTTACACAGAGGACTCTCTCCCCACCAACATGTGACGGTGCTGGGCCAATCACCATTGCTGTTATATGAGATAATGGTAAACAAAATACTTGTTCTTTCATATCCAAAAGTACCAAGTATTTTTTTGTCCAGCAGGTGAACAAAGAGAGGGGCTGCTGGGGAGAAGGACAAAGGCAAAGTGCAGGTTTGCTTTAAAATGATCAGAAGAGAAATAAAGGGGCTGCTAATAAATTATTATTTGTTTAATACACACATTTATACACTGCCAATAATTTACGCTGCAGTTTACATATGATATATTCACATCAGTCCCTGCCTTCAAAGAGTCTATAATCAAAGGTCCATTTCTTACATCCACATGGCATACCTCCCAACTTTTTGAAATGGGAATGAGGGACACCTATTAGCAAAGGTATGTAGGCATAGAAACACCCCCCTGCCACGCCCCTAACCACTTGAAGACCAAGCCTTTTCTGCCACTTTTTGTTTACACGTTTAAATCAGTATTTTTTGCTAGGAAATTACTTATAACCAACATTATATATTTATTTTTAAGCAGAGAACCTAGGGAATTGGCAATCGTCACAATTTTTTACGTCACATGGTATTTGCGCATCAGTTTTTCAAATGCATTTTTTTTTTTGGAGAATATGCATTTTAATGAATTTAAAACATAAAAACACATATATACACCCCCATTTTTTTTGTATAATATGATAGATGTTGTTACATCATGTAAATAGATACCTAACATGCCATGCATTAAAATTGTGCATGCTCGTGGAATTGCTCTCACTCAAACGTTCATGGCCATACCTCATGTATGGTATGAACACAGTTTACACATGCATGTGCATGACTCCCGTATGCACTCGCTCCTGAACGCAAGCACGGAGGGATGGGGTGCGTTAAAAATTTTTTATTTTTTATTATTTATTTTAATTTTAATTTTTAACTTCTTTACCTTTAAAAGCAAAAGATCAAAAAATGAAGAGGAAAGAGGAACAGTGGGACCTTGTTCCAAACCAGGGACAGTCGCTCGAAATCAGGGACAGTCGGGAGCTATGTACTAGGGTTTGGTTTTACCAGAGCCAAATAACCTACCAGCATGTCTTTGGAGTATGAGAGAAAACCCACATATGCACAGGAAGAAAATCCAAATTCCAGGCAGATAGTGTCCTGGTTGGCATTTGAACCGAGGACCCCTGTACGCTAAGGCAGAAATGCTAACCACCAAGCCATTATTCTGCCCAAACTACTATAAGCCCAATGCTTGAACCCTGCGATAATCAAACCTCTTATTAAAAAAATAGTAAAGTAGCAACAAAATCAACGTGAACCTTTTGTTTATTTGGTTTGATTATTTTTGTATATTTACTGTATAATATGTACAGAGATGTTTATTATTTTGGAGTCCTGTATTTGCACTAGTTTTATAGTACGTTTTATGGTAATGTTTTTACTTTTTTAATGCTTTGCATACATGTTTGGCTTGAATTTCCATTAATCAATAAATACTGACATTGTGCATCTATTTGTGGTTTATTTGTTGGTGGTAGTTTATTATATTACTTATAACTGTAACTGATTTGATTATTTGCACATCTTATGCGCTTTTACATTCTTTACCCCAAAAGAACAGCATCACTTTCCATTCTGTTATCCCATGGTGTAGGCTCTTCTAAGTGTGGATGTCAGTGTGGATGATGCTTTTTGCAATCTGTAGTGAAAGGCTAACACTTTTTAAAAATATTGGTTCACTTTCCTCATTATATTGAAATGGAACTCCAGAAATAAAAGGATACACGCTATATACATTCTATAACATTTGGCTCAACTGTCTGTTCTTAAACCTCCCTAGCCTGTCTATATACTACCCTAGCCTGTCTGTATACTACCCTACCAAAAGATGCATGCATATGAGAATGCATAAGCCTGCATCTTTTGGTATCTTGTTTGTTTTTAAAGTGGCAGCTGTTTCTGGTATACATTTAGGTTGGTTATCCACATCCCTAGTGGCGTGGATTCATGACCTATAGTTGCAGGGTTAGCCTAGATCTACTTGGGTGATACATTATATACTACCCTAGTCTGTCCATATACTACGCTAGCATGTCTATATACTACCCTAGCCTGTCCATATACTACCCTAGCCTGTCTATATACTACTCTAGCCTGTCTATATACTACCCTAGCCTGTCTATATACTACTCTAGCCTGTCAATATACTACCCTAGCCTGTCTATATACTACCCTAGCCTGTCTGTATACTACCCTACCAAAAGATGCATGCATATGAGAATGCATAAGCATGCATCTTTTGGTATCTTGTTTGTTTTTAAAGTGGCAGCTGTTTCTGGTATACATTTAGGTTGGTTATCCACATCCCTAGTGGCGCGGATTCCTGACCTATAGTTGCAGGGTTAGCCTAGATCTACTTGGTTGATACATTATATACTACCCTAGTCTGTCCATATACTACGCTAGCCTGTCTATATACTACCCTAGTCTGTCCATATACTACCCTAGCCTGTCTATATACTACCCTAGCCTCCCCCTATACTACCCTAGCCTGTCCATATACTTACCTTAGCCTCCCCCTATACTACATTAGCCTGTCTATATACTACTCTAGCCTGTCTATATACTGCCCTAGCCTGTCTATATACTACCCTAGCCCACCCCTATACTGACTTAGCCCGCCCCTTGGAATTGAACATAATGGAATGTCATATCATTTTGCATATATACAAGGTGCTGTTGCATGTAAATCTGACTTCCTGATACATTTAAATTTAGTTTTAATTATCATGATATAAAATAATGGATGTGGGGGCCTTTTGGTGGGTGCAATTTTTTTTGGGCGGGGGGGGGGCAGCATTTCATTCTTGGACCCAGGCAGTACAATGCCTTGGGCCAGCCCTGCGGTGGGGTATTTTAAATTGGGAGTAATGAGCCACACACTTCGGATAAACACAATTACTTTATAAGTCCCCTTGGTATTGTGCAGCATAAACAAGTATACATTCTTTGGCACAGATATACAGTGTCTCACAAAAGTGAGTACACCCCTCATATTTTTATAAGTATTTTATTATATCTTTTCATGTGACAACACTTTACACTAATGTAAAGTAGTGAATGTCCAGCTTGTATAACAGTGTAAATTTGCTGTCCCCTCAAAATAACTCAAAATAACCTCTTTGGTCGACCATGTTCTGAGTGGAACCTGTTATGTTAAACCGCTCAGTTTCAGGGTGTTGGCAGTCTTCTTATAGCCTAGTTAAACCAAAAGGTAGTAGGGTTCCCATTGGGATTATGTGGTGCCAGTAGACAAAATCAATCAATAGAATTTGTAAAAACAGTAAAGTTTTATTATTAACTTTAACCACTTCAAGACCGAGCCTGTTTTTTTGGGTTTGGTGTTCATGAGTTAAAACCATTTTTTGCTATAAAATTACTTAGAACCCCCAAACATTATATATTTTTTTCTAACACCCTAGAGCAGTGTTCCCCAACCCTGTCCTCAAGGCCCACCAACAGGTCATGTTTTCAGGATTTCCATTATTTTGCACAGGTGATTTGATCAGTTTCACTGCCTTAGTAATTACCACAGCTGATTCATCTGAGGGAAATCCTGAAAACATGACCTGTTGGTGGGCCTTGAGGACTGGGTTGGGGAACACTGCCCTAGAGAATAAAATGGCGGCCATTGCAAAACTTTATGTCACGCCATATTTGCGCAGCAATCTTACAAGCACAATTTTTTTTAAAAAAAAATCAGTTTTATGAGTTAAAAAATACGACAACAGAAAAGTTAGGTCAATTTTTTTCCATATTGTGAAAGATAATGTTATGCTGAGTAAAATGATACCCAACATATCATGCTTCAAAATTGCGTCCGCTCGCGGAATGGCGACAAACTTTGCAACATAAAAATCTCCATTGGCGACGTTTAAAAAATTCTACAGGTTAGCAGTTTTGAGTTACAGAGGAGGTCTGGTGCTAGAATTATTGCTCTCGCTCTAATGACCACGGCGATACCTCACATGTGTGGTTTAAACACTGTTTTCATATGTGGGAGGGACTTACAAATGCATTTGCTTCTGCATGCACGCTCGCGGGGACAGAGCGCTTTAAATTTTTTTTTTTTAATTATTTATTTTACTTTTTAATTTTTATTTTTACACTGTTCTTTAAAAAAATTGATCACTTTTAGTCCTATTACAAGAAATGTAAACATTCCTTGTAATAGAAAAAAGCATGCCAGGACCTCCTAAATATGAGATCTGTGGTCAAAAAGATCTCAGATCTCATATTTACACTAAAGTGCAATAAAAAAAAAAAAAAAAAAAAATTTGAAAAAAATGACAGTTCAAAAAAAAAAGGGGCCTTTTAAGACCGTTGACCGTTGGAGCTGAGTGAGAGGCTTCAGCCACTCATTCGGCTCATGGACACTGGGGGAGACAGACGCAATCATCTCCGCTGGCGGGTCCGGTAAGCGGCAGAGATGACTGGAAAACGGCCGGGGGCACCTTTCCCGCCGCTGATAAAAGTGATCTTGCGGTGAATCTCCCGCTGAGACCACTTTTATTTTGTGCAGAATTGCCTGCACTAAAAGAAGATACCGGGGTTATGGTAGCTATCTGCTACCACAACAACGGTATTCCACTTCAAAGTAACCGCCGTCATATGATGGAGTTGGTCCAGAAGTGGTTAAAAAAGGAGGAATTTTTTACACATTTGAAAATACATAAAGTCAGTGGTCATATAGGTACTTTCTTTGGTTACCAGACAGTTACAGTAGTGGTTGGAATTATATTGTTGTTTTACCGACATGTTTCGCCATTCAATGGCTTTCTCAGGGGATTCTCAGTCAACCACCAAACTGTGTTTAACGTAATGGAAAAAATATTATAGGAAACAGAATAGCATAATAGCGAGATAACCAAAAAAATAAATAATCAATTTGAACAATTTTTTTACACATTATCAGTTATCAATTTCACATTGGTGGTCGAAAAGCTAACCGGGTGCCAGCTCTCCTCGATCTGTACTCACCCAAGCAAAGCCAGTCCAAAGGCTACCCGAAAAAGGCACCACCTCCAATGGGATGTAGCACCATGAGGCTGCAGGAGGTGTATAAAGTCCAGGCTGTGATGGAATAGCGAATAGGTAAGTCTTCAGCTAAACAAGAGCTGTAGTTTGACAGAGTTCATTAAATGTAAAAAAGAGAAAAACATACATAAATTAAGCACTGAACCAGTGCATTGTTACGCAAGTTCAACAGGGGGTGCTTGTGATTAGGGTACAGGTAGCATACAACATTCAATATGTATATATAGCTTTAGGTACAAGGCGATAAAGAGATGCACTGAAAAGTATGGATAGAAATTTTTTTACATTATCTAAAGAGCATTTTGTCATATTGACAAACACGCTAACAGAGTCCAATATTTGGTATGATCTTTTAAACGTAGGGTAAAAACACTAGGCGCATAATGAAACAAATTATTTTTCTGTGGAAATATTTAAGTAGACAGTGGCCAAAAGTGCCCCTGTCGTCCTATATGTTAGTATGCACATACGATATGCATAGAGTACGTTCATGAGTGCCTAAGCTTCTACTGCAGTAAAAAGATACATTAAATAACAAGGAAGGTATGTGGATGAATACATATAAGTGATCAACCAAGTAACCGAGAAACCTCAGCAAAAAGTCACCATCTAAAAACTGCATTTTTCCATTAAGTTAAACAAAGTTTGGTGGTTGCCTGAGAATCCCCTGAGGAAGCCATTGAATGGCGAAACATGTTGGGATAACAGCAATATAATTCCAACCACTACTGTAACTGTCTGGTAAACCAAAGTAAGTACCTATATGACCACTGATTTCATGTATTTTCAAATGTGTAAAAAAATTCCTCCTTTTTTAATGATAATAATAAAAATGTACTGTTTTTACAAATTCTATTCATTGATAATTTTGTCTGCTGGCACCGCATAATCCCAATGGGAACCCTACTACCTTTTGCTTTAACTATTTATGGGATGAGGTGCGATATCCTCTAAAAATATTGTGATTACCCAAGCGAGCCCAAAAGTCTAGATATGACAAAAAAATCTTATAGCCTTGACCATCTTTATGTAGAGCAACAATTCCTTTTTTCAGATTCTCAGAGAGTTCTTTGCCATGAGGCGCCATGCTGAACTTCCAGTGACCAGTATGAGAGAGTGAGAGCGATAACACCAAATTTAACACACCTTCTCTGCATTCACACCTGAGAACTTGTAACGCTAATGGGCCACATGACACCGGGGAAGGAAGATTTTGACATTTTCACTTAGGGGTGTACTCACTTTTGTTGCCAGCAGTTTAGACATTAATGGCTGTGTGTTGAGGGGACAGCAAATTTACACGTTACACTCACTACTTTACATTGTAGCAAAAAGTAATTTCTTTGGTGTTGTGACATGAAAAGATATAATAAAATATTTACAGAAATGTGAAGGGTGTATCTCACTTTTGTGAGATACTGTATGTGAATATGATCAGAATTTGCAGAGCGGTGCAGAACTATACAATACTGCATTTACCAACTGTGTTACCAGAAGATGGCTTCAGGTAACAAGGGTAACGTTCCTGTAGAAGGTGAATCTAGGAAGAAGTAGCAACTCTCATCGGCTCCAATTCTCTTTTCCAAACACTGGAGGAGCAGCAATAACCAAGGTGCCTGTCCTGAGCTTTCCCTACTCCTCAGGAACCTTTCCATACTCCTCAGGAACATTTCCCTACTCCTCAGGATCCTTTCCCTACACTTTACATTCTCCCTTCAAGCGCGTTCCTGTCTCTGACTATTCACTTGCTATGCAGTCTAGAGGCCCTAGGGTTGCCAACTCATCCCTTTAAAACTGAACACATATTAATGGCACAGGTCCTGCAGCTGATTAAGGTGGTAATTAAATTCAGTTAGTGCTTCACCTGCATCAGGGGCGTTGCTAGGGGGTGGCTATTGGGGCTATAGTCCCAAGTCTGGGGCCCATAGCCCCGAGTCTCTTACCGGGTGGGTGCAGTTCTGCAATTAGCAGGTATGTCTCTCTGGGGACCCTGATGTAAGGGGAATCCACACTCAGGTATGTAACAATATTTATATATATATATATATATATATATATATATATATATATATATATGTATGGACTCACAC
>BLSH010044454.1:242583-257981 GCA_018402905.1 Glandirana rugosa
CACACACACACACACATATATATATATATATATATATATATATATATATATATATATATATATATATACACACACACACACACGTATATTATATACATGTGTATGCCCACTCAAGCGTATGGCTTTCTTTACTTTGCTGCTATGGGCTCTAGCCCCAGATCTTTTGTAGACCTAGCAACGTCCCTGACCTGCATTAAATTAGCCCCGGAACCTGTGTAATTAAAGTGATTGTAAAGTCTCAGTTTTTTTCCTATAAAAATGACAAACATGTTATACTTACCTCCTCTGTGCAGTGGATTTGCATAGAGCAACCCGGATCCTCCTCTTTTCGGGTCCCTCTTCTGTACTCCTGGCCCCTCCCTCCTGTTCAGTGCCCCCACAGCAAGCAGTTTGCTATAGAGGTACCGGAGCCGAGTCACAGCTCCCTGTGTCCATTCGGACATGGAGCCCCAACCTGGCCCCGCCCCCTCTCTTCCCTGATTGGCTAGCTGACTTTGATTGACAGCAGCGGCAGCCAATGGCGCCGCTGCTGTGTCTCAGCCAATCAGGAGGAGGGATCTCAGACTGCTGAGACACTCATGGACATGGCTGGACAGAGAGGGACCTCAGGTAAGTATTAGGGGAGCTGCTAGACACAGAAGGCTTTTTTTAGAATGCATCAAGCTAAAAAACCTTCTGCCTTTACAACTCCTTTAATATGTGTTTGGTTTTAAGGGGATGAGGTGGCAACCCTAAGGGGCCCTCATGTGTAAAAAAAAATGTATTGCAGTATTGGTCTTACTATTAGGCTATGTGGGACATCCCCAAAGCCTGGCAGAAAGCTCCCACTGAGGTAATCAGGGTGTCTTTCCCAAGTTTCAGGACTCTTTGGCTATTAGGAGCTTGTCCAAGTGAGTGATTCAGTGTTCAAATTAATTTGGAACACGGAAGCATGCTCGCTCTTAGGATGCTGGCAGTGAGCTCCTGAAGACCAGAAATCTCCCAAACTTTGGTTCTCTAGGAGCTTGCTCTCAGCATCCTAACGGTCCTTTCACATGGGCGATCTGCTCAGCGGTCTCCCCTTTGCTCAGTGGGGGAACGCTCCGCTGATCCCCGCTAAGCAGGCGGATGACAGGTTCATATCCACTCACTGTGCTGAGCTCTTCTATGGGGAGATCGGATGAAAATGGACCGCCTGTCCGTTTTCATCCAATCCCATCCGATCCGCCAGACAGATGGAAAATAGGGCCACAATCTGTCTGGATTTGGCGGACAGGATTGGATAGCAGCGGGTGTCAGCGGACATGTCACCACTGACATCTGCTACCCCATAGGGGTGAATGGAGATCCGATCAGGTCAGCCTGAAAAACCTGATCGGAAAGCTTGTGTGAAAGGGGCCTACGAGTGAACATGCTTCTGTGTTCCAAACAAGGAAGTGTGGGTTTCACTTGGACGAGTTCTTAATGGTCAGAGTGTTCCAGAACTTGGCAAGGACAAGCTGATCACCTCAGTAGGAGTTTCTCTGGCAGGCTTTGGGGGTACCCCTCATGATCTAAAGGTTAGGTTGTTTAACTAAGGCCAATAATGCAATACTGCACAGTGTTTTTTTTTAACACGTTGGGCATAGCCTATTTTTGTTTGGTTTTTAAAAGGAGCCCTTGCCTTTAAGTTGTCATAAAATAGTAGATATCAAAGAAAGTTGAAAATACACAGTAATAATGTGCCTGAGGAGTATTTGTAGCCCTTCCCATCTTATTGTAAATACTTGTGTATACAGTGAGCAGGATCCAAAAACTGTGTCCTAGGAGGATAAAGAACACACATCTGTTGACAGCTGGGGAACTCACTTTAGGAAAAATAATATGATTGCCAATTTACTTTCCTGCCAGCAAGAAACTTGTTGCCAAAATTGCAGCAAAGAATACAAACACGCAAGGATTTTATGAAGCAAAAACAAAAGAAAAGAAATGCAATGTAGTTAAAAGAATATATATAAATATATACAGTGGGGAAAATAATTATTTGATCCCCTGCATATTTTGTAAGTTTGCCCGCTTACAAAGAAATGAAGGGTCTATCATTTTTATCATAGGTGTATTTTAAATGATAGAGACAGAATATCAACCAAATATCCAGAAAAAACACATGATACAAATGTTATAAATTGAGTTGCAGTTCAGTGAGTAAAATAAGTATTTGATCCTCTGCCACCAACAATAATTTTGGCTCCCACAGACTGGCTACAGTATGTGCTCATGTGGAACACAGATTAGTCCTGTCAAATTAAGAAAGTGTTCCTAATGACAACTCGTTATGTGTATAAAAAACACCTGTCCACAGAATCTCTTCCATTCAAACCTCACCATCATGGACAAGACCGAAGAGCTGTCAAAGAATGTCAGGGACAAGGTTGTAGACCTGCACAAGGCTGGAATGGGCTGCAAGCCCATCAGCAAGAAGCTTAGTGAGAAGGAGAGAAATGTTGGAGCGATTATTCGCAAATGAAAGAAATACAAAATAACCATCAATTGACCTTGGTCTCGAGCTGCATGGAAGATTTTGCCTCATGGTGTAAGGATGATCATGAGAAAAGTGAGGGAGCAGCCCAGAACTACACAGGTGGAGCTTGTGAATGATCTCAATACAGTTGGGACCACAGTCGCCAAATAAACCACTGGTAGCACAATATGCTGCCATGGATTGAAATCTTGCAGAGGGTCATGGATGGGTCTTCCAGCATGACAATGACTCAAAACATATCATCAAGGCAAAAAAGGAGTGGCTCAAGAAGAAGCACATTAAGGTCATGGAGTGGCCTAGCCAGTCTCCAGACCTTAAACAAGTTGTCAAATGACAGCCAAGAAACCTTAAGGATTTAGAGAAGATCTATAAAGAAGAGTGGACCAAAATCCCTCCTGAGATGTGTGCAAACCTGGGAACCAACTACAAGAAGCGTCTTATCTTTGTGCTTGCCAAACAGGGTTTTTCCACCAAGTACATGTTTTACTTGGGGATCAAATAATTATTTTACTCCTCTGAACTGCAACTCTCAATTCATAACATTTGTTTTTCTGGATTTTTGGTTGATATTCTGTCTCTACCATTTAATATACACCTATGATAAAAATTATAGACCCTTCATTTCTTTGTAAGTGGGCAACCTTACAAAATCTGCAGGGGATCAAATAATTATTTTCCCCACTGAATAATATATATATATATATATATATTTGAAGAGGAGGACCCTCACCATGTCACCATCCAAATATATGGTACAAGGATTGAATGAGAAAATCTCTATTCAAAAAATAGCTGGACTTTGTGGGCACACCAAAGGATGAAAATAGCAAAGATAAAATTAATATACTTTATTGCAAAATCAAGTTAAAATCAATACACATACAACAAATGAACATAAAAAGCACCCTCTTTGAGAAAGGTTGAGCACTACCCATGAGACCAAGGGGAAAGGAGGTAGGGTCTTGAAAGTCCATCTATTGTAATGTATTGATATGAATTAATAGTATAGATCCCAATAGTCCTCCATCTTGGCCTGTTGACGCGTTTTGTTTTTAAACAAAGCTTCTTCAGGACACAGTATATATTATATCTCACGCCTCACATTTTTGTAAATATTTTTTTAAAATATTTTCAAGTGACAACAGAGTCCTTGGTCGCCCCTTTCACATTCAAGTCCTCAGTCCCCTCTTTCACATCAGAGTCCCTACTCCCCTCCAACCTTTTCACAAGAGAGTCGTGCCTTTCAATTTTCATCACAGTACGGCTGTGGCAGCATGGCAGCGGGTAGGAGGAGAAGCGTCTCTAGGGATGGGCCGAATGTCCCCCTGTTCGGTTTGCACCAGAACTTTCGAACATCGGGAAAGTTTGGAACTGAATATCGAACCCCATTGACATCTATGGGACGTGAAAAATCAAAAGTGCCCATTTTGAAGGCTTATATACAAGTAATTGGGCATACAATGGTTATGAGGGTTCGGGTACTGCCCTAGGGGGACATGTATCAATGAAAAAAAGTTTGTAAAAAACTTCATTTTTAAATGAGCAGAGATTTGTTGATGCTTAAAGTGAAAGCATAAAAATTACAAATTCCTTTCAATATAGTGCCTGGGGGGTCCCCTTAGTCTTCCTGTAAAGTGGCACATCTGTACCATATATAAAATCTGCTGCAGCAATAATTGCATTTATAAAGCCAAAAAAATGACATTTTTCCTGCAAGCTGTCTTTATTTTGTAAGCAACAGCTAGGGGAGCTAGTCTGTATGATGAGGCCAGAAAAACAAAAATAGAGGCGCCTCTAAGTGTAATAGTAAAAGCAATTTTACGAGGCTTGGCATGCGGCGATGTCCAGGCATGGGAGGATGACATCCTAACTGTGCGACAACAGCTAGGACGTCATCCTCCCTGCCTGGACATCGCCACATGCCAAGCCTCGTTCTGAGCTCCCAGCCGGCTACTCCACCACTCAGAGCGGCTTGTGAGTGTGACGACCAGCGCCATTCAGCCTGACAGCGCCACTACACCAGGATGGATTGAGAGGTCCTCCACCCACTGGAATAATATACTACATGTGCCTTATCTACATCTGCATTCTGTGAGTGTTTATTGGGTTTGGGCAATAATAAATTGCTTTTACTATTACACTTAGAGGCGCCTCTCCTTTTGTTTTTCTGTTACAGTATCTGGAGCTTGGTTCGGCTCCTCCTGGTGGCTGCCCTAGTGTTGATGGACTTTGTTAGACTTTAGATGTAGATATATAATGATGATGTTTTTATCTTGTGGTTTTTCATTATATTAATATGCTCTATTATTATTAGCCATTTATGTGTTTTTACACTTATCCACAGACATTTACTGTATATGCTGTCTATATACATACTCCCATTTGGGGACCTTGATTACCATGGCCTGTGCGCATTCACTTGCTGTCTGTATGATGAGGCCACAATGTAGTGCACTGGAAACAAGATTAGAGATTTTTTGGATAAATTCCGGTGTCTCTTCTGCAATTAATTCTATCTTTGGATAGAATTAATGGGTGTGGAAAAATTGGTTTTGGGTGTCAATGGCACCTTCACACCATAACACTATAAGAGGTACTCTTGATGAAAGCAAGAATTGGCCTTGCTGTGAAAAAATTGCAATGATATGCACCTGTCAAACAGATGCAGAAAAATTGGTCTTCGGGTGTCAGTGGTGCCTTCACACCGTAACCCTATAAGAGGTACTCTTGATGAAAGCAAGAATAGGCCTTGCTGTAAAAAAAATTAAATTTGATGCAGCTGTCAAACAGGTGCTGAAAAATTGTTTTTTGGGTGTTGGTGGCGCTTTCACACTGTAACACTATAGAGGTACTCTTGATGAAAGAAAGAATGGGTCTTGTTGTGAAAAATTGTAATGATATTCACCTGTCAAACAGGTGCGGAAAAATTGGTCTTTGGGTGTCGGTGGTGCCTTTACACCATAACCCTATAAGAGGTACTCTTGATGAAAGCAAGAATTGGCCTTGCTGTAAAAAATTCAATTTGATGTAGCTGTTAAACAGGTGCTGCAAAATTGTTTCTTGCGTGTCGGTGGTGCCTTCACACCGTAACCCTATAGAGGTACTCTTGATGAAAGCAAAGTACTGAAAAATAGTTTTTTGGGTGTTAATTGCGCCCATGAAACCTAGTCCAAAACCATTCTTCCAGATGAAATCAACACCCACAACGCTAGGCAGCCTATAAGTCCTGCAGAGATTCCACATCCCAAAAATACTTAATCAGCGACATCGGCATCAGGGGCTTCATAGCTGCTGGTAATCCAGGACTGATTCATTTTGATAAAAGTCAAACAGGCCACGGAGTCTGTGGACAGACGCGTTCTATGATCAGTAACAAAACCTCCAGCAGTACTGAATACCGTTCGGAAAGCATGCTGGATACAGCGCAGCCCAGCAGATCAAAAGCATACTGAGCAAGTTCTGGCCAGTTGTTTGTCGACTTGAAAACTCTCCATCTCTGTTTTTGCCCCTAGAAAATCGCCCACCATGTGATGCAGATGCTGCTGATGGGATGTGGAAGCTAGCAACCCTGGGCAGCGAGGACTAAAAAAATGGAGAAATGCATCAATTAGGCACCCACCTTCTCCACTGCTCCTCTCTTGACCAACAGAAGTCTCAAAACTATGTTTTTCACGACACTGTAAACTCCTTTTTAGGGTGTCCTCAAAAGATTTCATCTTCTGCACTCTCTGTGGGAACGGGATGAGTTCTAAGACTTTACCTTTATAATGGTGGTAAAGGAGGGTTGCCAACCAATAGTGATCCTTCTCCTTTATACCACGTATTCTTGGGTCCTTTCGCAGGCATTGAAACATGAGGGAGCCCATGCACTGCAAATAGGCATGAGAAGCAGACTCCTCGGGGTCACTGAGGATTATGGTATCTGAAACTGCCTCCTTCTAGCCAAGTACTACTCCCAAGGGTTCTAGGGATGGAAAATCATTGCTTACTATTTGATGTATGTCTTTCTCTGCTTCAATTCCTCAGAAACTGCCAGAATCATCCTCCTCCTCTTTCTCCTTTTGTGTGTTCTGTGGCATAGGAATGATGTATTTTTTTTTTCCCACTGCAGCAAATGGGGCACAGAAATTTGCCGGCTATAGTCTACAGCTGGTGGTGTGCTGCAAGGACCTGGGTGGCCAACACAGCCACTGGGACTATACCAGATGCCAGAAATGGGGTCTGGTATAGTCTAGGGTAAACAATTGTCATAAATTGTGCAAATATGGACCCAAACATGACTCTGTCCTGGTCTGTCGATGCGTTTCGCTTTAAGACAAAGCTTCTTCAGAACACAATGGGGTGGGTGCAGATGTTTATAAGAGAAAAAAATATATATTACATACATGAAAGGTAAGTATTAAAGTATCACACATATTTGTTGTAAAAAAAAGAATTATAAAAAGTAAGCAATGGTCTGGTATATAATATTGCTTTAAATGGTCACAAAAACAACAACAACAGCAACACACAAAAAAAACTAAAACCATGTAATGAGCATGCCTGTCTGTTCAGCCTTGCTGATGGAGCTGGGGTACAATATAGACAAGATGACATAGAATAGACTCTGGGCACTGAAGAATTTAAAAAGAGCCAGGATTGATAGGGTATGTGGCCCAAATAAGTATAATGAGCCACTACAGTGGTTCTCCACTTTCTGTAAAAATAGAACTACGTGGATATAAGAAATGTATCCTATAGTACATGATGCAAGGTGCAAAGCAATAAGGGTATGGTAATGCATTCTTTCCTGAATAGGCAAATTTGCTTAATAACCATAGGAACAGCCAGGTGTTGGAAATAATCAACACTTGAATATGGTAAGTGGTGACAGGTCTGTAGAGCCCACATAGTATAGGTCCGTTTTTTAGCAAGGTTTTGGCTAGAAGAGGTAAATTTAGTCAGGCCTGATTGTAATGTGCAGGCCTGAGTATTGTGATCTGGGTTGGGAGGAGAGGCTCAGGGAGGATTGGGTGGACTTAACAGATGAGGTCACCAGAACCTCCCACTTCTTTCTAGAAACCTGGGGAAGGTTTTCTGGTCAGAGAGCTGGGAGATGGGTGGAGCCATCTGGAGTATTCTAAGGAGCCCTGGCCAATCCCCAAACAGGATTGGCAGGGGGCAGGCCTCCTTAGATACTCTGAGGCAGCCCAATCTGGGAGGAGTAGTGTTGGGTGGAAGTCTATAGATGTAGCAGAGGAGCTGTGGTGCAGGTCCCTACCCGGAAGGTCGCCCCCAGTCTGGGGAGGGTGACCTTGGGGCCTGGGGGTTCGTGTGCAGCCAGGAAGGAAAGTGATTCCTGGAGCCTCACAGGAGGAACAGGAGAACAGCGGAGATGCTACAGGAGGAGAGAGACTTTAAAGTATCCACCGGTGCGGTGAGTGACGGTCCCTGGGACTGGAGGAGTGCTGGGAGAGGAATGGTGGACAGTCTGTGGGAGCCTTGGGAGTCAGTCAAGGGAAAGGAGAGTCACTACCAGAGAGCAGGTTGAGGGGACCTGGAAGAGGATGGGCTGGGAGTTGTAGTCTGTCAAAGGCCCGGTTAGCACTAAAGTACTTTGCTGCACATTCTGGGGCTTGTGATCTCTGGCCTGTAAATGGTGTTCCTGAGGTCCTGCTGAAACAGGGTAGGCCTCACCATGTGCTGTGTAGAGAAGCCTGATAAATTTCCCTTCAGGCTGGAAACGAAATTCTATGCTGGAGAGAAGCAAAGAAGTGTAAAGCTGTGAGTTCTGTGTGGTGAGAGAACTGTAAGAGAAACAGTCAGCAAGTAAAGAGCTGGAGAGTTGAGAGGAGCAATAGTCTACAGAGGGAGAGTCTGCAGTGAAGTGCGCATATACAGGACTGTATATGGAATCCTTGTACCATAATTCCTTGGGCATCCTACAGTTAGCCCTTATCCCCATCCAAGTTATTTCCCCTAAATAAAACAACAAAAACAAGAGCCAGTCTGGTCAGTGTCTCTAGATGTGTGATATATGGTGCGATTGAGGTCAGCTATCAGGGAGCACATGGCCACAGGTATATCATAATGCTGGTGAAAGAAAAAGGATTGTGCAGCAAAATATAATATGGAGACGGCCCTAGGCACAGTGTGGCTAGCCGAGCCCAGGGCTACATACAGGGCTAGATACATCCATTGATCTATATCCCGTTTTATGGACTGGCCCCGGCAGCGGTGACACTAGGGGCCTGGCCTTATGCCTATGTCAGACCCCAGTGTTCCCACACCGTGCCTAGGGCCGTATTATATTTTGCTGCACAATCCTTTTTCTTTCACCAGCATTATGATATACCATTGATACCCTTTTCTCTAATATTTTTCTGATATTTCAATAAAATCTGGTGTGCCTTGATCCTCGCCGCAGCATATATGCAAAGGGGTTTGGCCTTATGCCCATGTCTGACCACGGCGCCCCCATGCTGCGCCCTTGATTGATGCACACCAGCATAATTTTCCCCTCTTAATATCCATAGTCATAATTCCCCATTGAGTTCACCATTCTTACTCTTTCTAATTATATATCCCATTAGTGTACCTGTGTCCCCAGTTCAGCACTTTGGCTCATGGCTCGTTAAATCAACGTTTCTCTTTTCTGTGTAAGTTCCATTTTCTATATCTTGCCTTATGTAATATTATCTACCATCTGGGCCTTTTCACCTTTGGAGCCTGTAAATACGGGCCCACCTTCTGCTGACTGGCCTGGTTGGCTTAATATAATATAATATATATATATTTCTTTTTAGTGATAGCAATTGATACTTACCTTTTGTAGGACTATGCCATTGATTTTCCCTCTTTTTTATCTTCCCTTTTCTCAATCTTAGATAGTGAAACTTTGTCCCTTATTGGGATGCACTACCATATGCTATTTGGTCTTCTTTTCTTTGGGTGATGCTGGGGCCTAAATACGGTGTTGACTGGGTGAGATTTGTGCATCTGCTTGAATTTATGTCCTACTGCACTGTCCCACGACATATTTGTTGTGCTATGTGTATGACTGTTCATTTATTTACAATACATATCTGTTACTTCTTGTTACACGGCAGTGAGATACCATCTGTCCCCTGAGGAAGCTGGATACACGGCAAAACATGTTGGGAAACCTCTATCCTATACCAGTGTAACTTGAACAGCATCTAATTACCAAGTCTATATTCTATGTACATCACCTGTATTTTTACTAAATATGTTTTTCATGTCAAAACAATAATATTTTAATTAGTCTTCATTAAATGTGATTGATTTTATTTCCAAGTTTTTTCGCACCGCTAAACATTCCCATTCTGTGTTAGCCCTATTGGTCTATCACTTCTGACATTCATACTCTTTTCCAGGGAATGAGGTGCCAGTGACGTACATTTGCCCTCCTGAGGTCACGCCTATCCGCACAGAACTATATGGTGTTAAACTTGCAGTAACACACAGAACTATATGGCATGAAACTTGCAGTACCGCACAAAACTCTATGGTGTTAAACTTGCAGTAACACACAGAACTATATGGCGTTAAGCTTGCAGTAACACAATGAAACATATGATGTTAAACTTGCAGTAACGCACAGAACTATATGGCGCTAAACTTGTAGTAATGCACAGAACTTTATGGTGTTAAACTTGCAGTAACGCAGAGAACTATATGGCGTTAAACTTGCAGTAACGCAATGAAATATACGGCGTTAAACTTGCAGTAATGCAATTAAATATATGCCGTTAAACTTGCAGTAATGCACAGAACTATATGGCGTTAAACTTGCAGTAATGCACAGAACTATATGGCATTAAACTTGCAATAATGCAATGAAATATATGACGTTAAACTTGCAGTGACGCACAGAACTATATGGCGTTAAACTTGCAGTAATGCACAGAACTATATGGCGTTAAATTTCCAGTAATGAAATTAAATATATGGCGTTAAACTAGCAGAAATGCACAGAACTTTATGGCATTAAACTTGCAGTAACGCAGACAACTATATGGTGTTAAACTTGCAGTAACGCAATGCAATATATGACGTTAAACTTGCAGTAATGCAATTGAATATATGGCGTTAATCTTGCAGTAATGCACAGAACTATATGGCGTTAAACTTGCAGTAACGCACAGAACTATATGGCATTAAACTTGCAATAACGCAATGAAATATATGGAGTTAAGCAATGCATGGCATTAAACTTGCAGTAATGCGTTGGGGGATGTGGTAGGATGTAGAGGGAAGAAGACATGCAGTGCCTGAGCTCCGTCAGAACTCATCCTTTCTATTCATCCTGACGCTGTGAATTGCTATCCTACAGCCTAAAAACATTGCCCGACAGGAGTTGAGCCTTTTCCATCTGGTCCCGGCTGCACAGATGTACCGTGCCAAGCAAAACAAGCAAAAAAAAAGGGAAGATGGCGCCGGTTCCTCCTCCTGAATCTTCGCCCTCGGCCATCTTGGACACGAGGTCCGCCTCTCCCTCCGGTAAATCCTCGGTGGGCACGCAGACATACCTGGCTAAAATAGGAGACACAGAGCCCTCATCTTTTGACCTGATGGCTGCAATTGTATCCTTCAAGGAATCACTGACGGCAAAGGTTGACTCCATGTCCACTGAGATCAGCCTGATCTGTCACGACATGAAGAAATTCCGCTCCTGCATGTCAGAGGCGGAAGATCGTATCTCTAGAGTGGAGGACACAGTACATGAAGACTGTAGGGAACTCAGGACCCTCCAGACTCAGATTTGTGCTCTGCAGGAGAAAACCCTGGACATGGAGAACCATTTACAGAGGAATAACATGCGAGTGGTGGGGCTCCCTGAAAGGGCTGAGGGCACCAAACCTGCTGAGTTTGCTGAAAGGTTCCTCGCCACCCTGCTCAACCTCCATGATCTTCCTGCAACATACAAGGTGGAGAGGGCTCATCGGGTCCCCACCAGACCACCGATCCCTGGTACTCCTCCTCGTTCCGTTCCTGATCAAGCTCTTATATTACTGCGACCAGGACATGATTCTGTCGGCGGCCTGGAATGCACAGGAGCTCTCCTATGAAAATACTAAAATCTCATTGTATCCAGACTACTCGCCCGAGGTGCAACAGCGCAGGCGGTCCTGCACAGACAATAGAAGGAGACTAAGGGAGAAAGGTCTGAAGTACAGCCTGCTATACCCCAGCAAACTCCGAGTGATTGATGGCGGGTCAACACACTACTTTGACACCCCGGATGCTGCAGTCTCCCGCCTGGATTCCAGATAAGTTGCAGCTTCCACTGTTTTCTGCATGACTTAGAGGCCATAAGCTCTGACTTCATCCTTTTAGCCTACATCCTAGCCTGTACTGTCGGAGCTGCTGTTTTATCGTTTTCTCTTTTCCACCCGGTTATGGACAGTTATCCTTGGGATTAAGGGCCTGAGCTCAGCAAGCTGTCCCATAACATTCACGTGAACGCTCTCCTAATATGGCGGAGCTCATCCGAAGCACTAGGCAGGTAACGTCCTAGAGCTACAGACCTATGTTGGGATATCGATTAAGTATGTAAAAAAGATATGTGGTATGGCGCTTGCTTTCCAATTATGCAATTATTGAGGAATAGGGTATGTGAAATTATACAGGCTGCTGCCTCCACCAAAATCTAGCAAGCTAGATGAAAAAGTGTATAGAGATAATAATGGTGGTTGTGGCGCTGCCCGGGGGAACCAGACCCCCTAAAGAAATAAAATCAATATAAAAATTGGTGCAGAAAGAAATCACGTGCTATAGTGTAAACTGTTCCAAAGTTTGGGAGATAAGGTGCAGCAATAAATCACTTAAACTCTATAGAATTGCTTAGTGCAAAGGTATAAATTTTCCAGGATGCAGGAGATAAATAACTTATAATATGTGAAAACACTGTGTTAAACTTTAAAAATCATATGGATGCACTTAAAAGGATTAGACATATAAATTTTATAAAACCATCAAAGACAATCGTGATACTCGTGTATGTGAAGTAAGTGAGTTTATATAAAAAATGAAAAAATGAAAGGTTGCAAAACGTTTCTAAAGAACCCAGGGTTCATAACAGGGTATTCAGACTGGCAATAACAATATAAGGTGTCTCATGCAGAAAGTCAATGTTAGACAGGTACAAGGTGGTGGGTGCTGGAGCAGTGAGGAAAGTGCTCCCCTCCAACATACACCCCACTCACTGCGTGACCAGACTTCTGGATATGCCGATTCTTCAGATGCGGTGCCCGCTCATCCATATAGGTGCGGGTATCATGTGGGAGATACAATGTTTCACGAAGGTTTAGATATGTAGCAAAGGTACAGTTTTGAAGTAGGTAAGTAGCGACTCACGTTTGGGTAAGGGAAGTCAGGATCGAATGACCGGAACTTCCTTGCGTTCCATCGTGGTAGCGACCGGAAGTACGTATGACGTTGGCTCAGCTCCGTCTGACGCGTTTCGTCATCACGGACGTCATCAGAGGCTATGTTGGGATATACCCCCCACAGACTGCTTGCACACCAATTGTTACCATGGACCTCCCAGTAGAATGAAGTCCTAGTTTAAGTTGGAAGTTTGGGGACAAAACCATGCAACCGATGTTCTGGTTTTAACCTTGTTATTTTTTGTTCTGGGTGCACAGGTAGAGGTTTTTTCTTTAGTTAGTTCCAAAGACTGTGGTCATACACTTATCCAAATAATATATGTGCCTTTGATAATGCAACAATTCTCATGTCAGTTCGGTTTCAGGAGTGCCACATTAGCCTTAGATTGTGTAATGATACTCGTGGATGTGGGGCCGCGAATAACGCAGTAGCAATTTGCTTAGACATGACCCATTATAGGGTCCTACCCTACTTATCACAACATTATGGCACCTGCCACTTTTGAAGAGCTTTCTGTCATTTCTTGGAACGTTAGAGGGTTCAATAATGCATTTAAATACTCCACACTTTTTCAATACCTTAAGGTGCACAGGCCCCACATGATTATGCTTCAGGAGACATACTTAATGGGCAGCAAAGTACAATCTTTAAAGCGGCCCTGGGTCCAAAAAATGTATCACGCTACGTATTCCTCTTATACCCGGGGGGTGTTGGTACTGATAAGCAAATGTCTGCCCGGTGTAGTGGAAGCTGTCCACACCAACCCCAACAGAAAATACATAATATTAATACTTCCCATCCATGGCCAAAAATATGCTTCTATTAATGTATACTTACCGCCCCCTAGCAATGTGCAATCCTTGTATGACTTTTTGGAGAAGCTGGCCCCATATTGCCCCGCAAGCATCCTGATCATGGGGGATTTTGACGCTACCCTCTCACGGGAATTAGATAGGCCTAGCTTATCATCCACTTTTAAACCTGATCTGAGCATATGGGCCCAAGCAGGTGGACTAACGGGGGCATGGAGGTGGCTAGCTACACCCTCAGGACCGTGTGTACTCCTGCTTCTCCGCCACCTTTAAAACCTCTTCATGCTTTGATCTCGCTTTTGTAAACCCGGTCCTCCTCGGGGAGATACTAGATGCACAATACCTTCCTCTTGGGCTATCAAACCAATTGTCCTTTAAAATTCATAATTAAAACACGAAAGGTCAGGGACAGGGCCCTATGGCAGATGCGGCCATGTTGGATCACACATGAAGCAGCCATGAAACGTGTCTCCCCCTGGGATTAAGGAATTCTGGGATGCAAGTGAGAGTACAGCTTCTCCCGAGTTGGTGTGGGGCACTTTTAAGGCTCACATTAGAGGCCAATACATCTCCATAACAGCCATGATCAGGTCCGAAACTGGAGGCAGACACAGACCCACTATACGACGCAGCATCAGCTGCATCTACCCGGTACTCGTCGTTGCCTTCCACAGAAAACTATGATTCACTCTCCGCAGCCCGCAGGGACGTGCATCTACATATAGCAGAACTGACCAGGTTGGGCATACAGTTATGCAAACAGGAATTTTTTGAATTTGGGGATAAAAACAGCAAGCTGCTAGCTATGATGTCCCATCATGACAACCAGTGGCGGCCTGCCCATAGGGGGTGCCCGGGTGCCACCCCCCCATAAACAAAGAAAATAAAAGTTTGTTTAAGTTAACATAGTGCACTGTGTTCGGGCGCCAAGCACAGTGCACTATGCGAAGCGTGACGTTGTTGCAATCACATGATTGCAGGAGTCACGCTTCAATGGCAGGGTTTAATCCTGCCTTGCTGCGCTTTGCTCTGCATCTCAAGCCGCCTATTTGCTCCTGGTGGTGTCAATCAATCCCCTAGTGGTGATTGATCTTGGAGGAGCCTCGGAGTCACTTCTGGCCATGGAGAGAGTAGCTGGACTCCAGGCTCCTGCACACTGACAGCCGCTGTCCGCAAGCCGATCTCTGCACACTCCTGCCTGCCTGTTAGATGGGGTAAGTGCAGGACTTGTCCCAACTTTGAAGGGGGGGTGTCTCTGCAAAGTACCCCACCTGAATTACTGGCTGCAAAGTACCTCACCTGTGATATTGGCTGCAAAGTACCCAACCTGTGATGATGGCTGCAAAGTACCCCCACCTGTGATACTGGCTGCAAAGTACCCCCACCTGTGTTATTGGCTGCAAAGTACCCCACCTGTGATATTGGCGGCAATTTACCCCACCTGTGATATTGGCTGCAAAGTACCCCCACTTGTGTTATTGGCTGCAAAGTACCCCACCTGTGATATTGGCGGCAATTTACCCCACCTGTGATATTGGCTGCAAAGTACCCCACCTGTGATATTGGCTGCAAAGTACCCGCGCCTGTGATACTGGCTGCAAAGTACTCCACCTGTGATACTGGCTGCAAAAGTGCCCCACCTGTGTTATTGGCTGCAATAACGGCGGTTATAGTGTCCACCCCATGAAACGTCG
>BLSH010044454.1:279822-290199 GCA_018402905.1 Glandirana rugosa
TGGAGAGGGACATCTTCATACTCTACTAAAATCTTGTTATTAGACAGGGAATGTCGTGGTCGTCTTCGCGGATTATTGTTCTAAAATCATTACATACTGCTAGAGGGAGAGGTTCCTGCTGGTGCTGTGAGTGGACAGATTATTGTTCTAAAATCATCTCCTACTGCTATAGGGAGAGGCTTCTGCTGGTGCTGTAAGGGACAGATTATTGTTCTAAAATCATCTCATACTTCTACAGGGAGAGGTTCCTGCTGCTGTGAGGGACAGATTACTGTTCTAAAATCATCTCATACTGCTATAGAGAGAGTTTCCTGCTGGTGCTGTGAGGGACAGATTATTGTTCTAAAATCATCACATACTGCTAGAGGGAGAGGTTCCTGTGAGGGACAGATTATTGTTCTAAAATCATATCATACTGGTATAGGGAGATGTTCCTGCTGTTGGTGTGAGCAGTGCATTTCTTGCACAAAAATAAAAAGTGTGTCTACGTTGTTATTTTTCAAAACAAAAAAGAAGAATGTATTATTATTTTTTTTTTGTATTAATAGTGCTACATAGTACATTTGGGGCCAGAATAAGGAGAGTGTCAAATAAGGGACGTGGTCGTGGTCGTGAAGCTGCTGATGCTGCTGGTGTTGGTGAAGTTCCTGTTGCAAGGATAGGACGTGGTCGATTTGTGCCAGCTAACACGCACAAGTGAAACACCTTCTTCAGGTGCGAGTAGCCGACAGAACCTTCATCGTTATATGGTAGGCCCGAATGCCGCTCAAAGAATGGTGAGGCCAGAACAAGTAAAGGCGCTAGTAGATTGGGTGGCTGACAATGCCTCCAGTTCCTTCACATTGTCTCCCACCCGGTCCCTTGATGAAAGCTCAGAGTTGGCACCTGAACCCCATGGCCATCTGTCTTTCACCTCAGCCCCTTGTAAATCAGCCAAGCAGTCTTAGCCTCAAGTCATGCAACAGTCTCTTATGCTTTTTGATGACTCTCCTGGTGTGCTTTCTGTGGGCCATCCACATAGCCCTGCCCCAGAAGTGGAAGACATTGAGTGCACCAATGCCCAACCACTTCTGTTGCAGGATGAGGGCATGGAAACACCAGCGCAGCACGTCTCTGATGATGACGAAACACAGGTGCCAACTGCTGCAGCTTTCCACAGTCTGCAGACTGACAAGGAGGGCAGTGGTGAAGGGTGGGTGGAAGATGATGTGGAGGAGGAGGATGATGAGGTCCTAGACCCCACATGTAATGAGAATCATGCGAGTGACGTGTGTAGTTTGGAGGAAGAGGTGGTGGTCGCACAGAGGCACCAGCACAGCAAAAGAGGAAGCAGGTTGCAAAAGCGGAGCGAGCGTCCCCTAGACAGTACGCCTGCTACTACCCACCGCACCCAGGGACCTAGCACACCAAAGGCAGCTCAAAGGCGTTCCCCAGTGTGGCAGTTCTTCAGACAATGTGCTGACTACAAGACACGAGTGGTTTGCATGCTGTGCAATGAGAGCCTGAAGCGAGGCATAAATGTTCTAAACCTGAGCACAACCTGCATGACCAGGCATCTAAATTCAAAGCACTTGCTGCAGTGGAATAAGTACCTCAAAATCCAAGAAAGGTCTTGGCCTCCTCCTGCTTCCTCTTCTTCTGCTGCCTCGGCCTCTTCTTCCACATCTACAGTGCCAGTGTCACCTGCCACCCAGCAAACAGAGCATGTGACAGCAACGCCACCATGTCCGCCACCGTCCCCAAGCATTTCCACACGGTCCCATGGAAGCTTACAGCTCTCCATCTCCCAAACACTGGAGAGAAAGAGGAAGCACCCCCCTACCCACTCACGATCCCTGGCCCTGAATGCCAGCATTTCAAAATTCCTGGCCTTTGAAATGCTGTCATTCCGTCTGGTGGACACGGACAGTTTTAAAAACCTGATGGCGGTGGCTGTCCTACAGTATGTGGTTCCCAGCCGCCACTACCTTTCCAGACAAGCCATCCCTTCCCTGCACAAACAAGTCAGGGACAAGATCAAGTGTGCACTGCGCAACGCCATCTGTGGCAAGGTCCACATAACCACTGATACGTGGACCAGTAAGCACAGGCAGGGACGCTATATCTCGCTAACTGCACACTGGGCAAATGTAGTGGTGGGTGGGCCTGAGGCGGCTAGGTCCTTCCGCCACCGAGGATTGCAGGGCATTTCTCTTTGCCTCCTTTTGCCTCCTCCTCCTACTGCACTTCCTCCTCCTCCTCTACCACCTCCTCATCCGCTCAGCATAACACCTTCATCACCAACTTCAGCACATCCAGGGGGAAACCACAGCAGGCTGTTTTAAAACTGATATGTTTGGGGGATAAACCCCACACTGCGCAGCAGCTGTGGAAGGGCATTGAACAACAGACCGATGAGTGGTTGTTGCCACTGAGCCTCAAGCACGGCCTGGTGGTGTGCAATAATGGGCAAAATCTTGTAGCAGCTCTGGGCCTAGCCGGTTTGACGCACATCTCTTGCCTGGCACATGTGCTGAATTTGGTGGTGCAGAAATTTCTAAAAAACTACCCGGATATGTCAGAGCTGCTGCAGAAAGTGCGGGCCGTCTGAGCGTTTTTGGCATTCTCACCCTGCTGCTGCTCGCTTGTCTGTGCTGCAGCGGAACTTCGGTCTTCCCGCTCACCGCCTCCTATGCGACGTGCCCACAAGGTGGAACTCCACCTTGCACATGCTGGAGAGACTGTGCGAGCAGCAGCGGGCAATAGTGGAGTTTCAGCTGCAGCACGCACAGGTCAGTCGCTCTGCGGAACAGCACCACTTCACCACCGAGAGGGCCTCCATGCGAGCCCTGTGTACCATATTGCGGTGTTTCGAGTACTCCACCAACATGGCCAGTGCCGATGACGCTGTTCTCAGCGTTACTATCCCAGTTCTATGTCTCCTTGAAAAAACACTTCGGGGGATGATGGAAGAGGATGTGGCACAGGAGGAAGAGGGGTTATTTCCACGGTTATCAGGCCAGTCATTTACAAGTGGCTCAGAGGGTGGGTCCCTGCACCAGCATAGGCCAGATAAAACATTTTCAAGCCTGGGCACAGTTCTGGAGGATGAGGAGAATGAGGATGATGAGGAGGAGGAGGAACCGTGTTCACAGCAGGGTGGCACTCAACGCAGCTCGTGGGCATCACTGGAGCGTGGCTGGGGGGATACGGAGGACACAGATGATACACCTCCCACAGAGGACAGCTTGTCTTTGCCTCTGGGCAGCCTGGCACACATGAGCGACTACATGCTGCAGTGCCTGCTCAAAGACAGCCGAGTTACCCACATTGTAACTTGTGCTGATTACTGGGTGGCCACCCTGCTGGATCCCCGTTACAAGGACAATGTGCCGTCCTTAATGCCCTCACTGGAGCGTGTACGGAAGATGCGCGACTACGAGCGCACGCTGGTAGACGCGCTGCTGAGGGCATTCCCAAGTGACACAGGGGGCTCAGTGGAAGCACAAGGCGAAGGTGGAGGAGGAGGAAGAGCTCACCAATGCAGCTGTAGCACCGCCAGCACCTCAGAAGGCAGGGTTAGCATGGCCGAAATGTGGAAAAGTTTGTCAGCAGCCCGCCACAACAAACAGCACCACAAGCTGATAGGCAACGTCTTAGCAGGAGGCAGCATTTCAGCAACATGGTGGAACAGTATGTGTGCACACGCCTACACGTACTGACTGATGGGTCTGCCTCATTCAACTTCTGGGTCTCCAAATTGGCCACATGGCCTGAGCTTGCCCTTTATGCCTTGGAGGTGCTGGCCTGCCCTGCAGCCAGTGTATTGTCTGAACGTGTGTTTAGCACGGCAGGGGGCGTTATCACAGACAAGCGCAGCCGCCTGTGCACAGCCAACGTGGACAAGCTAACTTTTATTAAAATGAACCAGGCATGGATCCCACAAGACTTGTCTGTACCTTGTACAGAATAGACATTTAGACCGGCCTCACACAGCCATTGGTATACTTGTTTTTTTTTAATGTGTCTCAATATTTTGGGGGCTACCCCAATTAAGAAAAAAACAAAAAACAAATAACAGTGTTGGCTACCTCCTCCTCCTCCACCACCGCCACTTCCACCTACACTGCCACGGTCACAGCCTAGTCAACCTCTAAGCTCCTACTCCACATCCACCTCCTCCTCCCATTTTTTTTATGTGATTTTAAGTTATTTCCCTATCCACGTTTGTTTGTAGGGCACTTGTCCTACTCTTACCCCCATTTTGCTTCCTTTTGCAGCCCTCTAGCCCTTTCCAGGACTTTTTTACAGCCATTTTTGTGCCCAAAAGTTCGGGTCACCATTGACTTCAATGGGGTTCTGGGTCAAGTTTGGTACCGAACCAGAACTTTTCCGCGAAGTTCGGCCGACCAGACGAACCCGAACATCCAGATGTCCACTCAACTCTAGTCAGGAGAGCTGTCAAACCTCAGGATTCTGCAGCCAATAGGAATGCATTTCGGAAGCGAAACCATGCCTCCTTTATCAGCCTAGCGGGTAAGCAAACCTCCGGAAGATATATACTGGCTGCAATGAACCCTATAGTGTAATTTATGGATGTGGTCAGTTACAAAGTATACAATGTAATACAAAAGAAATAAAAATAAATATTAATACATTTTATGACAAAATGAGGTAATGTGTATATTGTGAAGAGATACGGTACACAATAGTAAATGTTTTTGGGACTGAAATAAAAATAGTTTTAGTACAGTGGGGGAGAAGAGAAAGAATCCCAAGGTAAAGAAATATTACAGTGTACATTTTGGATGATATATATTATTCTAGTAACAGGAACTTTTTGTTCATAATATACAGTATCTCACAAAAGTGAATACACCCATCACATTTTTGTATATATTTTTTTATATCTTTTCATGTGACAACGCTGAAGAAATTACACTTTGTTACAATGTAGTGAGTGTAGCATGTATAACAGTATAAATTTGCTGTCCCCTCAAAATAACTCAACACACAGCCATTAATGTCTAAACTAGGAGGAGAGGCCAAGAGGGCACCAACCTGTAATGTATGATGATACGAAACAGAGATAACACTAAGAGGGGTCAAACTAAGGTGGGGGGAGGGGATGGAGAGGGATGATGAGGGTAAATTATATGCAACAACAAATGAATGGTACGTAGAAATGAAAATGTAGGGAAAAATCAATAAAAATCAATGAAAACTACCAAAAAAGGTTGTCGGAAAGAATTGTATAAAATAAAATGAATGAATTGATGTGTAATGGGAAATCAGTATGAAAAATAAATAAATAAAAATGGAAGCAAAGTTAATCAGATAGGAAAAAAATCATCAAATAAGGAAATTCATCAGATTAAAAAGCGCCATCACTTGAACAGAGTCAAAAGTTAAAGTGAGTCATCAATAAAAATGAGTCATCAATTAAAAAGGTAAAAAAGCAGTAGTAACTCACTGGTTTGGAAGTCCAGCAGAGGGAGGGGGAGGAGAGCTGATACTTCCTGGAGAGTGGTGGGTCCGTTGCAAATGTTGCTAGGAGACCACTGTAAACATTCTGGAGTCAGCTTGGCAGTGGGATGATGAAGAGGGGGCACTTGTGTGGTGATACTCCGGTGGAGTAGATGGTGGGTGATGCAAGATCCTGATGGCATATGGAGACCTGCTGGAACTGGGGTGTCAGGCTGGGAAACAGAGTACAACGGGGAGTCAGCAGCGCTAGCATGTCGGGCTGAGAAGCATGATGCAGCAGGAGGTGGCAGATCCAAAAGTGTGGTATGTGACAAGCAGGCAGGAGTAATCAATAGTGTGGAGGTCAGCAGGATGCACAAGAATCAGTGTTGACACTAACAGTGGAGGTTGAAGCAAAGCTGTTTGTCGGCGGTTCACTGGAGGCAAGATGCCCTGCAGTGCACTGGCATTCCCAGTCTGCTCGTCTTCCCGGGAGGTCGGTGAGAGGTAGTTTTTCTCCAGGAGGGCAGTAGGTGGTGGTAGGAGGCATGATTATCGATTTTGGGGTTTCGCCCCTTTGTCAAACCAATTAGAGTGGGGAAGGGTGGTAAGCAGCCGTGCTTATGTAGAGGGAGTTGGGGTGGAGCAAAACTCAAAAAAAGACAAAAGAAACGGCCACACACTCTAGGATGGATGGCAAGGATGTAGCGATCAGTGTGTGAGGGGAGAGGAAAACAATAACATGTAGCGCCCCCATAGAATAGGTGCGTTTTTCTAGCAGGGTTTGCTAGGTAAGGTAAAATTTAATCAGGCCTGAGTGTAAAAGCAGGCCTGAATATTTTGATCTGGGCCGGGAGGAGAGGCTCAGGGAGGATTGAGTGGACTTGACAGATGAGGTCACCAGAACCTCCCACTTCTTTCTAGAAACCTGGGGAAGGTTTCTGGTCAGAGAACTGGGAGATAGGTGGAGCCATCTGGAGTGTTCTAAGGAGCCCTGAACAATACCCGGGCAGGATTGGCATGGGGCAGGCCTCCTTAAATACTTTGAATCAGCCCAGTCTGGCAGGAGAAGTGTCGGGTGGAAGTCTGGAGATGTAGCAGAGGCACTGTGGAGGCCCTACCTGGGAGGTTGCCCCAGTCTGGGGAGGGTGACCTTGGGGCCTGGAGGTTCGGGAGCAGCCAAAAAAGGTGGTGATTGGGAGTCAGTTCAGGGAAAAAAAGAGTCACTGAGGATAAGCAGGTCGGTGGGACCTGGAAGAAGGTTGGGCTGGGAGTTGTAGTCCATCAAAGGCCCGGCTAGCACTCAAGTACTTTTTGCTACACATTCAGGGGCCCATGATCCCTGGCCTGTAATGGGTGTTCCGGAGGCTCTGCTGAGAGTAGGCCTCGCCATGTGCTAGCCACGGTGAAGAGAAAGGAACAGAGAAGCTTGATAAATTTCCTTTCAAGCTGGAAACTAAGTGCAGTGCTGGAGAGAAGTAAAGGAGGGAAGATTTACTAAGTTCAGTGCTGGAGAGAGATCAATAGGAGAAACGGTCAGCAAGTTGAGTGCTGCAGTGAGGAGTAACAGTCTGCAGAGGGACGATCTGCAGGGAAGTGCGCATATACAGGAGTGTATATGGACTTCATGTAATATAATTCTTTGGGCATCCCACAGTCATCCCCATCCAAGTTAATTCCCCTAGATAAAACAACAAAAACAAGATCCGGCCTAGTCAGTGTCTACGGACTACGGATGAGTGAAATATGGTGTGATCGAGGGCAGCTATAAGGTGAACCACTACTACCAGCCACTCTCAAGGGAGCACATGGATATATATATATATATATAGAGAGAGAGAGAGAGAGAGAGAAAAAGAGAGAGTAATGCCCATACACTGGTAGATTTATGGTTCTAACGGCCGGTGTATGGGCTCATGAGCAATATATAGTGAAAATCAAGGTTGGAGGCGGGGAAGGGGGGCGGAGAAAAAAAAAGTTGCACAAATGATGGTGGAAGGAGCCCAAAGGGGTATGAGGAAAGGTGCTGGTATATGGTGGTGGAAAAAGACGTTACGGAAAGAATTAGGGTCAGATCACAGTGTTTAATTCTAATTCTTCGTTAAGCCCATGGGGGGCCATGGTATTGAGGGAAAAAATCCAGAAGGTTTCTTGTTGACAGAGTTTCTTAAATCGTTCCGCGCTTGGGAGATGGGCAGGAATATTTTTGATGATCCATACTTGGAGCCCTTTGGGGGATTCCCCACGGTGGTCTTTAAAGTGTCTGGGGACACTATAGATGGTACTTCCAGCTTCTATGGCCTAGGGATGTTTCTGAAGGAATTGGCCTCCCCTCCACAGCTGTCATTAGGTTATCAGGACCTAGTCTTTCTTGAGGAGCTGCCTCCATTCACCACACATCACAGTTTTCTATACCTATTCCAACACACTTGCGCCGTAGTTACAATCATTATTCCCTCCTATTAACGTCTAAACTGATAGCAACAAAAGTGAGTACACCCCTAAGCGAAAATGTACAAATTGGGCCAAATTAGCCATTTTCCCTCCCTGGTTTCATGTGACTTCATTAGTGTTACAAGGTCTCAGGTGTGAATTGGGAGCAGGTGTGTTAAATTTGGTGTTATCGTCCTCACTCTCTCATACTGGTAACTGGAAGTTCAACATGGCACCTCATGACAAAGAACTCTCTGAAGATCTGAAAAAAAGAATTGTTGCCCTACATAAAGATGGCCTAGGCTATAAGAAGATTGCCAAGACCCTGAAACTGAGCTGCAGCTAGGTGACCAAGACCATACAGCAGTTTAACAGGACAGGTTCCACTCAGGCCTCACCGTGTTCGACCATAGGAGTTGAGTGCACATGCTCAACATCATATCCAGATCATATCTTTGGGAAATAGTCGTATGAGTGCTGCCAGCATTCCTGCAGCGGTTGAGGGGGTGGGGGGTTAGCCTATCAGTGCTCATACCATACAACGCCCACTGCATCAAATTGGTCTGCATGGCTGTCATCTCAGAAGGAAACCTCTTCTAAATATGATGCACAAGAAAGCCCTCAGACAGTTTGCTGAAGACAAGCAGACTAAGGACATGGATTACTGGAACCATGTTCTGTGGTCTGATGAGACCAAGATAAACTTATTTGGTTCAGATGGTGCCAAGAGTGTGTGGCGGCAACCAGGTGAGGAGTATAACAATAAGTGTGTCTTGCCTACAGTCAAGCATGGTGGTGAGAGTGTCATAGTTTGTTGTTGCATGAGTGCTGCCGGCACTGGGGAGCTACAGTTCATTGAGGGATCCATGAATGCCAACATGTACTTTGACATACTGAAGCAGAGCATGATCCCCTCCCTTCGGAGACTGGGCCGCAGGGCAGTATTCCAACATGATAACGACCCCAAACACACCTCCACAACCACTGCCTTGCTAAAGAAGCTGAGGGTGAAGGTGATGGACTGGCCAAGCATGTCTCCAGACCTAAACCCTATTGAGCATTTGTGGGGCATCCTCAAGCTTAAGGTGGAGGAGCGCAAGATCTCTAACATCCACCAGCTCCGTGATGTCGTCATGGAAGAGTGGAAGAGGACTTTAGTGGCAACCCGTGAAGCTCTGGTGAACTCCATGCCCAAAAGGACTAAGGCAGTGCTGAAAAATAATGGTGGCCACACAAAATATTGACACTTTGGACCCAATTTGGACATTTTCAGTTAGGGATGTACTTACTTTTGTTGCCAGTAGTTTAACCATTTCAATACCGGACGTTTATACCCCCTTCCTTACCAGACCAATTTTCATCTTTCAGCGCTCTCACACTTTATTATTTATTTTTTTTGCACAAAATTGTCAAAACAACAAGTTATTTCTCACACACAGCATATGCATACTTCCAATTACACCCCAAAATACATTCTGCTACTGTCCCCGAGTATGGCGATACCACATGTGTGAGACTTTTTCACAGCCTGGCCACATAGAGAGGTCCAACATGCAGGGAGCACCGTCATGCATTTTAGGAGCAGAATTTTCACATCTAATTTTAACGACCTATTCAACTTTTGAAGGCCCTGGAACACCAGGACAATGGAATTACCCACAAAATGACCCAATTTTAGAAAGCAAACACCCCAACGTATAATCTATGAGGCATTGTGAGTCTTTTGAATGGTTAATTTTTTTCCACAAGTCTTCGAAAAACGTGGAAAGAAAATGAAAACGCTTTTATTTTTCCACAAAGTGGTCAATTTATAAGATATTTCTAACACATAGCATGCACATAGCACAAATTACCCCCCAAAATATATTCTGCTACTCGTCCCGAGTATGGCGATACCACGTGTGAGACTTTTTCACACCCTGGCCACATACAGAGGCCGAACATGCAGGGAGCACCGTCAGACGTTCTAGGAGCATAAATTACACATAAGATTTAATTGATACCTATCACACTTTTGAAGGCCCCGGGGCACCAAGACAGTGGAATTACCCCCACAATTACCCCATTTTGGAAAGCAAACACTGAGGTATATTCTATGAGGCATGGGCTGCAGATAGGTACTCGGGTACTCTAATGGGCTGCAGATAGGTACTCAGGTATTCTGATGGGCTGCAGATAGGTACTTGGGTACTTTCATGGGCTGGAGACAGGTACTCGGGTAATCTGATGGATTGGTAAAAGGTACTTGGGTACTCTGATGGGCTGCAGATAGGTACTCGGTTACTCAGATGGGTTGGTGACAGGTACTCGGGTAATCTGAAAGGCAGGTGACAGGTACTCGGGTACTCTGATGAGCTGGTGACAGGTACTCGGGTACTCTGGTGGGCAGGTAACAGGTACTTGGGTACTCAGGTGGGCAGGTGACAGGTACTCAGGTGGGCAGGTGACAGGTACTCGGGTACTCAGGTGGGCAGGTGACAGGTACTCGGGTACGCTGAT
>BLSH010044454.1:345834-357334 GCA_018402905.1 Glandirana rugosa
TATAATCCACTACACGTAGAGTCATTACTCTTCCCCACACCAAATTACTGTAGTTGTGGGATATAGTCCACACGTATTAATAATCCGTTGAAAGAAAGGAAACCGTTTTACCCAGTTTTCTTCCTGAACTGTCCGAGGCTTTTCAGTTTTTATCACTCTATAGAACGTCTCCCTACGTCGTGAGAATTTTAACGGTTCGAAGACTTCGCACTAGTAGCTTGTTAGTTCGCAAAGTAAGTTTTATCGGTTGTCCCAGCGTTCTTCGCACACCTTTTTGGTTCCGCGTTTTATTGACGGGCACTTGACTCTTTTCATAATTATGCACACCTGATATAGGGTGTTGATGTCATTAAACCACACCCCTTCTCATTACTGAGATGCACATCACCTAATATGTTTAATTGGTAGTAGGCTTTCGAGCCTATGCAGCTTGGAGTAAGACAACATGCATAAAGAGGATGATGTGGTCAAAATACTAATTTGCCTAATAATTCTGCACACAGTGTATAGTCAGTTTACCTGCTTTAGCAAGGGCCCCTGAAAGGATAGCATCTCTATCTTTGTAGTTAAGCAGTTTGAACAGAAAAGGGCGCGGTGGTGCCCCTTGTGGTGGTGGGCGCGCTGGAACCCTATGCGCCCTCTCCACAGAAAACATGGGGGAAAAAGTGTCCGATCCAAATGTCTGTATCAGCCATTTTTCTATGAAGGCTACCGGGTTCTTGCCCTCAGCCCACTCCGGAAAGCCAATAGCCCTCACATTACACCTTCTCATCCTGTTTTCCATATCATCCAATCTAGCTGCATGTTGTGCGGTAATATGAATGGTATGTGCAACGTCCCTTTGTATGGGGTCTAAATCATATTCCATGGAGCTCACTCTCTCCCTTCTATGGCTGCAGTGCGTTCCCTCAGTTTTTGCATGTCATGTCTCAGGAATGACATTTCAGCTTTCATGCCCTTCACCTCGGATGTCAGTGTAGTGAGAGAGGTATTACAGCTAGTTACCGCTGTGTATATGTCTCTAAGAGTGGGTTCTGAGTCATCTTGTACTGGGGCAACAGTTGAGGAGGAGGCATGAGGGGACAGTACGTTACTCACTGTGTTCCAGTCAATGCTTGAGCCATCTCCATTTTCCAGCAGGATCGTGTCATCAGCATCAGTCCCCTCTTCTGTTACTGTGTTATCTAGTAGAGCGGGGTGATCCTCTTTTGTCGTTTGTTTGGAGAAAAGCTTAGTTGCGGCTTCCTTATACTTTTCTTTGGCAGTTTTATGCCCGCCGCCGCTATCTTGGCCCACGAGGTCCGCTGTCCGGAGCTCTTTTTGCCTCTTTGACATGGTTCACAGCCTCGGTACACCCCTCCACAGCTCGTCAGGGCACTCAGTAGTCGGGTAGTTATGTTTGTAGTGCGGTCGGATCCTTTTATCTGGCAATCCACAGGATAATATTCAGGATACTCAGCAGAGCTCTCGCTGGGTGCGACCGTCTACATCCATTGCTCAGCCACGCCCCCAAGGAATGCTTTCTAACTGTGGGGGGAATGCTGTAACTGGAGGAAGGCAGATCTGTGTTTCTGCTTAACAGAAACAAAATATTTCAATCTTCCTCTCTCACAGAACAGTGGTCTGCCTTGTTTACATAGGCAGACCACCGTTCTGCCTGTCCAGAGGATGATCGCGGGTCCCAGCGGACCCGCTGATTGGCTCCTGCTGTGTCCAATCACAGCGGGAACAGGTCACTGGTAGCGTGTGCACGCGCCCACAGACCCGGAATCATGTACCTGTACGTAATTTCATGCAGGAAGGCCACCCTGCCACAATATATCTGCTGGGTGCAGTCCTTAAGCGGTTACATAAAATCCCAACTTTTAGGTTGACACCAGAACAGTAATAGAGGGGAAATCATTTAATGGGGATGATAGAGCTTGTGACTCTGGGGACACGCCGGGATTCCCTCACTTTGGAGGGATTTCTTTTCACTTCATTTTTTGACTATGGGGCAGGAATTGAAGTGAAATCTGCTCTATGGGATGGGACACAGATGGCAAAAAAAATAAAACTGATGGGGCTATAACCCTCCCTTACTTTATCCAAAATTTAAACAAAACTGTTTTTCCTTTAGTTGCGCTTTAAGTTTAAGGTGCTCAAAGCGCAGCATTTACTTGTTGCGGTCCGTTCTATTTACAGAATTTATATAGCATAATTACAGTATAAGGGGAGAAAGTACAAGTAAAATACAGTTTGATAAAAAATGATTATGAGGTCCCTGCTCGTGGAGCTTACAATGAAGAATGAGAAGGTGATACAAAAGATAAAAGCTGTGGGGGATGAGCTGGTGGAGGTGGTTAACATACAGTTATTAGGTGGAGACAGGGTAGGCTTTTTCTAAATGAATAACAATAAATATAACCTCACATTTACAAGATATTAAAATGTGTATCGATAAGTCTCCAGCAGGTGGCAATCTTCCAGGTGGTCAATGGTGAGCAAGCCTCCCAGATGGATGTGATGTAAGGTGCTTGGAATCAGGAGGTAAATCAGGAAAACATCAGGAGGAGCCAACAGAGGCAGCATTCTACCTGTGTGTATCACATGGATGAGAACCACTATGGACAGCAAGGAAGTGTTGTAGGCCCACAAGATGGCCATGATGATGTTATGTGATGTAAATGGGTGTGGTTACACATTTTGGAGCATGGCCCCTTTGCCAAACTTTTTTTTTATAAATGCTACACTTAGTGGTGCTCTTCTCTCCTTTTTGTTATTACATGGTTTGCTGGTGGGAGCCACCCCAGATCCTTCTTGAGAGAGACTGCTGATGCTGCCATAGTGTGAAATTAATGCCACAGTGTTTTTATATGGACTTTGTTTAAGGACTAAAAGACTCTTATTTTTATGTCATTTATCATTCCATGCCTATTGTTATTTTTGGCATTTGCGCTAGCGCTACCCTTTTTATTGCTCCTGTGTTGGTTTAGGGTTTTAATGTCCTTTATAAACACTTTTTTCCAAATAAATTCATTTTTAGGGATCGCCTAAAGGCAGACAGGGTAGGAGATAACTGAACGGATTGGGGAAGGGAGTACCAGAGGATGAATAAGGTACTGGAGAAGTCCTGGAGGCAAGTGTGGGAGCAGGTGATGAGGGAGTGGGAGAGAAGGTCAAAATGAGGTTGGTGATGTAGCTGGGGCAGTGCTGTTTAATGCTTTGCATGCTGCAGTTAGTATTTTGAATTGTATACGTTGGGCTACTGGAAGCCAATAGAGGATTGGCAGAGTGGGGCAGCAGCTACAGATTGGTTAGTAAGGTGAAGTCGTCTAGCAGCAGCATTCATAAAGCATTGGGGGGGGGGGGGTATGTAGACCTAGGTCAGTGAGAAGAGAGTAGTGTCGTTCATTAAGGGGCAGCATTTATAAAAGTGTCAAGATATAGCCAGTGATTGATGCACAAAAGACAGGACAGAGTCTAGAATTAAAGTAGTTTTAACTGGTTGCTGATCAGCCACCGTAGTTGATCAGCTCCCCTGCGCAAGCCGCTGTCACTGTACTTCGGGTGCGCATGCGCGATTTGCGGGCGACCGCGCACTGAGCATGCCCGCGGGTCGGACGGGCTTGATGTCCGCCGGCGACCCGCGATCGCTTACTGCGATCCACCTCCGTGTTTCACAGGCCTAGTTGACGCCTCTCCAAATATAGAGTTTATGGTTGTGGTCAAAAAGCTAAATTTTGGTCTCATCACTCCAAATGACTTTGTGCCAGAAGGTTTGAGGCTTGTCTCTGTGCTGTTTGGCGTATTGTAAGCAGGATACATTGTGGCATTTGCGTAGTAATGGCTTTCTTCTGGCGACTCGACCATGCAGCCCATCTTTCTTCAAGTATCTCCTTATTGTGCATCTTGAAACAGTCGCATCACGTGTTTTCAGAGTCCTGTATTTCACCTGAAGTTATTTGTGGGTTTCTCTTTGCATTTCTGGCAGTTGTGGCTGAAATTTTAGTTGGTCTACCTGACCAACTCCTTGGATATCTTTTTATATCCCTTTCCCATTTTATACAATTCTTTTGCTTTCCCCATGACTCAGAATCCAAAAACGTCAGTGGAGCTCTGGATGAAAGATGCAAGGGTCTGTCAGGAGTCCAGAGACTCATTAACCTTTTATACACACACATTAGTTACAAGCAAACAGATCACAGGTGAGGATGGTTACCTTTAATAGCCATTCAAACCCCTTTGTGTCCACATGTGTGCATGTTATCAGGCCAAAATCTCCAGGGTATGTAAACTTTTGATCAGGGTAATTTGGGTAGTTTCTGTTGTCATTATGATTTAAAAAGAGTAAACACAGTTGAGTGATAATAAATGGCTTCAGCCAAGCACTAACCATGAGTGACCATGGGCAGGACAGGGGTGCGTTTTTTTTTTTTTTAATATGGTATCTTTCCGTCTAGAAGACACCCCCATGTATAAGACGCGCCCCCCGCCCCACACACACACACACTTTTCCAACCCAAAATTAAGAAATCAAAAATTTTCTCCACACTCTGATCATGCACTCAGTGGGAGGTTTTCCCACTATCTGATCATAACCCCAGTGGGAGGAGGTCCTAACTGTGTCTCTGCAGCTCTATTATCATGCTTTTTTGCATAGCTGACTACATTCAGTTTGAATTATGCAGAGTAAGACAATTGCTTATCGATGCTCTTTTATTTTCTGACATCTTGGGCTTAGAATGCTCCAGTCAGTGTTGCATCTGTGCACTCTCCACCTCACACAGGATCGCATCTGTGCACTCTCAACCTCCACCTCCAGCTGACATCAGTTACATGTGGCTTGTGATTGGAGGAAGCCAGTTTGACAAGCTATGGGTAGCTACGCACCCACGCAGCTCTCTATGCGGCTGACTGACCATGAATAAGATGCCCCTTGATTTTCAGTATAACGATTTTAGGAAAAAGTAGCGTCTTATACACGGAAAAATACGGTAGTCACTCAGTATCAAAATGAAGAAGAGATGGGTAAGTTGGTTGATGTTTCTACAGATAACGGCTTGCTGATTGGAAGCATAGGGGGTTGGAGACAGAGAGTGTGTGAAGTGGATAAGGTTGTGATCAAAAAGGGGTGTTAGAGATATAGCAAGGAGTGCAGAGGTGGGAAAATATAAGGTCGAGCATGTTGCCATTGGAATGAGCGATGGCGTTTGTCTATTGTGTACGATTAAAGGGAGAGGTTAGGTTGAGTAGCTGAGGTTTTAACATTGACTGGAGTGTTAAAAGGCAAACTTCACCTTTAGAAACATGTTACACATTACACCTATATTCAGGCTGTAATGTGTAACATGCTCCAGCAGTCCCCTGGAATCCTTACCCTGTAACAGGGGGCGGGGGTTATTCTCCCCATTCCCGCTAACACAATTTAAAAACAGCAGGGCCGTATTTTGTATTTCAGAAATCCCACCACTTCCAGCCCAGTTGCTGCAGCAATTTTAATCATGAAGGATGTCCAACTGACTCCTAGAATATTGGTGTCATCAGGGCCAGCACCACCATAAGGCAGCTCCGGCAGTCGTCTGAGGGCGCCAGGGTGGCGGGGGTGGTAAATTCCCATACCTCCTGGATTAGCTGGGACCTTGCCAGGATTTGATGTAAATCCTGGAGTCCTGGAGCAGAGCCAAGTATTAGAACAAGTTCCAGCACTTGGCTCCACTCACTTGCCCGGCACGGGCGTGTTAGTGTGGGCACCAGTGTAACGCGCCCCGCAGCTTGTGTGGGGTGTTTGGTGTCCCACACGCTGCGATCTTCACTCTGCATGCCACCCGGCAACTCTGTTAGGAAACAACTGTGCACTGAAATTGCGCCTGTGCGATTTCGCGCGCGCCCATGCGCGCCAATGGTGCCAGCCGGTCCATTTAAGCAGACAGCACCCTGCAGCCGGTGCTGTCGGTTCTACAGCGTTTAGTGTGTATTCCAGAGTGACCTGTATTCTGATACCTGTTTCAGTGACCCGGCTTGTCTTGACCTTGATTGACCTCTGCCTGCACCGACCCCCAGCTTGCCCATGACAACTCTTCTGCCTGATCCATGTGTACTTCGCTGCCGGCCTGTTGAGGACCCTGCCTGTACCCAACGACTCTTCTGCCCGCACTTTCTGTACTGCCTTACCAGCCAGTAGCCGACCCCAGCCTGCATTACTACTCTGCTATCTGCACGAGCAGCTACCAGATCTCTCACACCACCACCAGTGAACCAGTACAGCCCTCGTGCCCCCCTGCACTCCTGAACCCTCTGTCTATTCTACCAGGGGTTCCTGAACCAGGGCCATAAGAGTGGTTGCTTCCTGCACAAGACATACTCCACCACCAGGTGCGTCGCAGCAACGGACAGCCATGTCGGAGTCTGCGCAGGGAGCACCCTCTGCTATGGATGAACTATGTGTCCACCTTGCCGGCCTCACACAGGTGGTCAAGAACCTGCAGGAAGGCTATACCTGGCTGGAAGAACGGGTCCAGGATCTCTCTGCACCCGCAGCTCCAGGGAGTAGCCAGGCCGCAGGTCACACTATTGTGGCTCTACCTTCTGAACCAAAAGTCCCCCTGCTGGATAAGTTCTCTGGGGACTGCCACAAGTTCCAGGCCTTCTGTAATGCTTGTGGGCTGTACTTCGGCCTCCAACCCCACACCTTCTCCCTAGAAGCCACGAAGGTGGGACTTGTTATCTCGCTGTTACAGGAAGAGCCCCAGGCCTGGGCGCACAGTCTGTGGGAGCAGAGGGCCCCAGAAGTCTCTACCTTAGCCCTGTTCTTTCAAGCTATGGCCCGACTCTACGAGGACCCCCACCAGGCAGCCACCGCAGAGGTCGCACTTCATGCCCTCTAGCAGGGCCTCCGTTCCGCGGAAGACTACGTGGTGGAATTTAGGCGGTGGAGCGCAGACACGGCGTGGAATGAAGCCGCACACTGCTACCAATTTCGATTGGGCCTGTCTGAATCCCTCAAGGATGAGCTGGCCCGTGTGGGGGTACCTCCGACCCTGGACGCTCTCAACAACCTGACTATCCAGATTGACCGGCATCTCAGAAAGCGCTGAGCTAAAAGAGTCCCAGGATCTCTATGTCCTACCTGGATGCTACCTTGGGTTCCCAGCTACCCAAGACCGACTCCTGAATCTGTGCCTCTACTGTGGAGAACCTGGATATGTGGTGAGATTCTGCCCCGCCAAGCACGGTAAGTGTCCACCAGTTGCTACTAGTGACTAACCTGTCTGGCCGAGTTTGGTCTCTCCCCTTGTGATCGCTCTCTCCTTGCAGCTCCCCGGAGGGACTATCCAGGTTCCAGCAATAATTGATTCCGGAGCGTGCAGCTGCTTTGTGGATGAAGCATTTGCAGCTTCCCACCAGATCCCCCGAACACCCACATGATCGTCATCCGCCTGGCAGACGGATCCCCCATTAAGTCCGGCATGGTCACTCACGAGACCGCTCCTTTACCAGCCACCACGGTTGACTGCCACCAGGAACTGCTTCTTCTTGATGTTCTTGCATCTCCCCTGTTCCCTATCATCTTATCCCTGCCCTGGCTCTGGGCACACGGCCCCAGTATTGATTGAGTCACCGGAGCCATCAGATTCCAATCCGTGTACTGCCGTCAGCACTGTTTGTGACAGGCCAAAGACACAGTCCCTACCCTGGGTTGTTTAGACTCAGATCCAGACTCTGATACCCGCCTGTCTGTTCCCTCAGCCTACCACAGTTTTCAGGACTTTTTCAGTTAAACGGGGGCTGAAAAACTACCACCTCACCGTCCATACGACTGCCCCATCAAGCTTTTGCCGGGGGCTGAAGTTCCTTTTGGAAGGATTTACCCTCTGTTCGAACCTGGACTGGCGGCCCTCAAGGCCTACTTCGATGACAATTTGGAGAAGGGGTTCATCCGGCCCTCCACGTCACCGGCGGGGGGCCGGCATATTCTTCGTGGAAAAGAAGGATTATTCTAAATGCCCCTGTATCGACTACCGGGATTTTAACCGGATTACGCTCAATAACCGTTATGCCCTACCTCTGGTCCCTGAACTGTTTCAAAGGCTGGGGTCCACCACCATCTTCACTAAGCTCGATCTGCGTGGGGCTTACAACCTTGTCTGGATCTGGGAGGGCGATGAGTGGAAGACCACCTTCCATACTCATTTTGGGCACTACGAGTACCTTGTTATGCCCTTTGGCCTATGTAACGCCCCCGCAACCTTCCAGCACTTTGTGAATGATGTGTCCCGGGATTATTTGGACTCATTTGTAATCATTTATCTGGATGACATACTGATATTCTCCCCCTCCCTCGAGGAGCACCGAGGGCATGTGATCAAGGTCTTGAGCCGCCTCCGGCAGCATGGGCTCTACGCCAAGGCAGAAAAATGCGCTTTTGAACAGTCCAGTATTCAGTTCCTTGGCCTGGTCATCTTGGTGACTGGCATTAATATGGACCCACAGAAGGTCTCTACCATTTTAGACTGGCCGGCACCTACAGACAGAAAAGGGGTCCAACGTTTCGTGGGCTTTGCTAATATCTATAGGAAATTCATCAAGGGGTTTTCTGCCATCATCACCCCAATAGCCCAGCTAACGAAGCAGAACACCCATTTCCATTGGTCCACCAAAGCCCAAATGGCTTTTCAGCTTCGGAAGAACTGTTCACTATGGCACCCATCCTGAAGCACCCTGACCCAGCCCTGCCATATGTCCTGGAAGTGGACACTTCAGAAAACGCTGTAGGGGCCATTCTCTCCCAGAGACAAGGTTCCAAAGCCTTGCTCCATCCCGTCGCATTTTTCTCCCGCAAACTGTCAGCACCTGAGAAAAATTACGACGTGGGGATAGAGAACTACTAGCCATCAAATCGGCCCTTGAAGAATGGCGGTATTTACTTGAGGGGACCACACACCCCATTCTGATTTACACGGACCACAAAAATTTGGAGTACTTGAAAGCTGCCAAGAGACTGGAGCCCCGCCAGGCCCAATGGGCACTCTTTTTTTCTCCAGATTCCTATTCCATTTAACCTGCAGGCCAGGGTCAAAGAACATAAAGCCGGATGCCCTCTCCATAATGTTCAGTGAACCCGGCAACTCTACCCCTCCGGATACCATTCTGCCGCCTCTGAACTTTCTTCTCTCCCAGGAAGATCTCCTATCCCAGATTAGACGATCTCTTGCCGGCTCCTCCAGCCCCTCAGATCCTAGTTTGCTGGCCAGAGATGGTCTATGGTGGTATAGCAGCCGAGTCTTCATCCCAGTGGAACAACGTTCAGCTGTTCTAGGACTGTGTCATGACCACAAATTAGCTGGGCACTTTGACGTTCGTAAGATGGCCGAGCTGCTCTCGCACTCCTTTTGGTGGCCGCTGGCCAAAGAAGATTGTAAGAGGTAAACCAGCACCTGTTCCACCTGTGCCCAGAACAAGTCCGACAAGGCCAAAGCTTGGGGCCTTTTAAATCCACTTCCTGTACCGAATGTCCTTGGGCCCGGATAGCCATGGATTTCATTGTGGAACTGCCTCCTTCCAAAGTATACACCACCATCTTCATGGTCGTAGACTGCATGACCAAAATGGCCCATTTCCTGCCCATGAAGGGCACACCCACTGCCGCAGAAACTGCGGAAATCTCCGTCCGAGAAATTGTTTGGCTCCACGGAGTGCCACTCAGCATTGTGTTGGACCGCGGGGACCAGTTTACCTCCAGATTCTGGATGGCACTGTGCTCATTACTGGAGATTGAGCTGGCTTTCTCCTTGGCCTATCATCCCCAAACCAATGGCCAAACTGAGAAAACGAACCAGACTCTAGAACAATATCTTCGCTGTTTTAACTCGTTCTCTCAGAATGATTGGGTTTCATTACTGCTGCTGGCGGAGTTCGCCTTTAACAACACCGTCCACTCAGCCACCAAACAGTCCCCATTCTGGGCGAACTACGGTTTCCATCCAATATTCCTGCCTGGCTCAACCTCGGAAAGCACGGTACCAGCAGTGCAGGAAACTTTAAAATTCTTTGAGGAAAACAATCAGCTTCTGCAGGACACGCTCACAAGAACCTTGGAACTTAGCAAGGAAGCCTTCAACAAGAGAAGGCGGGGGGAACTGGAACTACAACCGGGTAACCTCGTCTGGTTGGCCACCAGAAACCTGAGGTTGGCATGTCCCTCAAGGAAATTGGGACCTAGGTTTATTGGTCCCTTCCCGGTGAAGAGAAAAATTAATAGGGTGGCATACGAACTGGTCCTTCCTCCATCTCTATACATCTACCCAGTTTTCCATGTGTCCCTGCTAAAGCCGGCCCCCCCAGACCCCTTCCTGGGATGGAAGAAGGGTCCACCAGAACCAATTCTAGTAAACGGAGAGGAGGAGTTCGATGTTGAGGCCATTCTGGATTGCCGGAAGAGAGGTAACTCCACTCAGTATCTGGTGAAATGGAAGAGGAAAGTTCTTGGGAACCAGAGGCAAACATTCATGCAGCGGAACTAATTCAAGCCTTCAAGAGAAACCGTCAGGAAGTTGGTACACGGTGAGGCATCCGGAGGCTGCCCCTTGGGGGGGGGCAATGTTAGGAAACAACTGTACACTGAAATTGCGCCTGTGCACGCCAATGGTGCCAAAAGGCCCATTTAAGCAGACAGCACCCTGAAGCTTGTGCTGTCCGTTCTACAGCGTTTAGTGTGTGTTCCAGAGTGACCTGTATTCTGATACCTGTCCAGTGACCCGGCTTGTCTTGACCTTATTTAACCTCTGCCTGCACCGACCCCGAGCTTGCCCATGACAATTCTTCTGCCTGATCTTTGTGTACTTCGCTGCCCGCCTGTTGACGACCCTGCCTGTACCCGACGACTCTTCTGCCTGCACCTTCTGTACCGCCTTGCCAGCCAGTTGCTGACCCCAGCTTGCATCACTACTCTGCTATTTGCACGAGAGGCTACCGGATCTCTCACACCACCACCAGTAAACCAGTACAGCCCTCGTGTCCCCGTGCTCCCAAACCCTCTGTCTATTCTACCAGGGGTTCCCGAACCAGGGCCATGAGAGTGGTTGCTTTCTGCACAAGACAGACTCCACCACCAGATGCGTGACAAACTCTCTCCGCCGGGCGCCTTTCACACTGTAAGCCGCAGCCTCCTCCTCATTCGAGTCCTCCTCCCTTGGCTTTGATGTATTCCTGTACACAGACAGGAGGAGCCAGGGAGGAGGAGGATGGACACAGCTGTAGATATCCCGCACTGATCTGAGGTCTGTGATTATTGTACTGCAGATGACACTATAGATTAGATGACACTGGCGGGGGGGGGGGCAGAGAGACGGTGAGAAGAAACACAGGGGGGGAGGGTGAGGGAGACCAACTGAAAATAAATACTTGCAGTGATTTTTTTGGGGAGGGGAGAGAAGACTTATGCTTGGTGGGGGGGGGGGGGTTAGATGTGAAATGTGACCACCCCTCCAGCAAAAGTCCTCTCTCCTCCCAAAACACCCCC
>BLSH010044455.1:17688-35396 GCA_018402905.1 Glandirana rugosa
CTGGGTCCTCTGGATTTCTCAGGTAAGTCCCTGTCACCTGGCTAGTCACACTTCTCAGCAAAGCTGTCGACTTCCACCTCAGACTGCTGTCTAGGCTGGTTCGGTATACTCGAAGTGCAGTTACGGTCAACCCTCCCGGATCCTCCTCATGAGATAGTCCTTGAACCACTCATGAATGTTGGTCAACAGATACACTCAGTCTCAAATCGTGGACGACTCTTCTTGATCGGATGGGTGTTTGAGCTTAAAGAACGAGCGTTCACACGTCACAACCTATTCGACTCCCTAATGAACATGCCCCGTTTAAAACACGAGTTTTGTCCTTTGTGGTAGTGAGGATGTAGGTGAGAGGATTATTATCTGTTTTGAGCACAAAATTTGCCCCGTACAAGTAATCCCTCAGCTTATCCAACACTGCACACTTGCGAGCAAGAAATTCGAGTTTGTGGGTAGGCTAGTTCTTCTCAGCAGGTGCTAAACTCTGACTCACATAGACAACTGGTTGTAAGTACTCACCAAGTTCCTGATAGAGTACTCCTCCTAGGCCCTCCCAACTGGCATTGACGTGAAGCTCATATGGCTTGGTCGGATCTGTCGTCAGACTCCACCTTCAGCTGTCGAAACGACTCTTCACACTGATCGGTCCACTGTCCCTGAATGGACTCTTTAGGTCTCCTGGGTCCTCCGGCTGATCTGACAGGCTTTACTGGATCTAGGTCATGCTCATCTTCCGCGTTCCTGAACAGGTCATTGAGTGGGTGAGCTATTTTAGCTAATCCCTCAATCAACTTTCTGTAGTAGGAGCAGAAACCCAAAAATGACCTAAACTCTGTCACATTAGTAGGCCTTGGTCGAGAGGTAACAGCTTCTAGCTTCTGAGGGTCGGTAGCCACTCCTTCAGCAGACACAATGTGGCATTTTTCCAGTGACAGCTTCAACCCCTCATCATGGAGTCTCTTCAGAACCTTCTCCAAGCGTTCTTCATGCTCCTCCAAGGTCTTGCCAAAGACAATGATGTCATCTAGATACACCAACACCTCAATGAGATTCATATCACCCACGGTTTTCTCCATTAGCCTTTGGAAAGTCGCTGGGGCGCCAGACAGGCCTTGAGGCATGCGGTCAAATTAAATCGGTCTTCTACCTATCTTCAGGATGCATTGGGATTTGGTAGTACCCGCTCTTTAGGTCCAGCATGCTGAACCACTTTGCCCCTGACAGACTCTGTAAGGCATCCTCTAATCGTGGGGTGGTGTACTGGTCTGGAATGGTCCTGCGGTTCAGTGTTCTGTAGTTGAAGCACAACCTCAGTGACCCATTCTTCTTCCGTACCACCACTATCGGAGAAGTGTATGGACGTTGAGACTCTCTGATGACGCCTGTCCTCTTCAACTCTGCCAGTTGTTCACGTAGGCCTTCCAAGTCCCCTAGAGGTATCCGCTTGACCCTTTCTCTAAACGGCTTATCTTCTTGGAGACAAATCCGATGTTGGGCACTTTTTGCACACCCCACATCGAACTCATTCTTACAGAAGGCGACCTGCCATCTAAGGAGCTGGGTCTTGACCCTATCCTTCCACTCAGGGGGAAGAGGGGTATTCTTCAGATAAAACTCTTCAACAGAGACTTCATCCCTCGCTTCTCCTACCAGATCAGATGGGGAAACGGGGGTGGCTGGATTCACTTGCCCCAGCAGCATTCGAGCTGGCATCTTCACTGGAGAGGCCATGACGTTTCGGACACTGACCGAGACTCTTCCATGGTTTCTTTGTAACGCCCTGTTTGAAACCACTTCTGGGATTATTTCCACTCCAGTATCGGTTCTTTGGCTGCCCGCTTCAAGGACCAGGAAAGGGTTTTGTTGCTCCCAATTGAGTCTTACAAGTGCTGGTAGGCAAACCACTTCCTTGGGCTGTAGTACCTTCTCACTCTGATCCAGGCGCCACACCTTTCCTACCCCCTCGACTGGGGCCTTCTTCTCCTGTACTAGGTGCCGGTAGGCTTGTCTCAGCATAGGGTACACATTAGCAGTTGGGGTGTTAGGCTCTAGGACAAAAGGTGTCAACAGCCTCCTGACGAGATCAGTATTAGTCCCGATGATTAGAGAACTCTTACTGGCCCCTGGTGAGCGGGGACAGACCACCACCAAAGTATCAAAGGTCTTTGCCTTTCCAGCTACAGAGGGATCAAAGGTCAGTTTAACTGGCAGGTAGCCATCGTAGGGGAAGTTCTGAGTCCCAATGCCCCATATCTCCAGCTCTTCTAACGTCTGCAATGGTAGGTGGTTGAGATGGTGGTCATAAAAGTCTCGGTAAAGGAGGGTCACTTTAGCTCCAGTATCTAAAAGGGCCTTGGTGTAGATTCCCTCAACTTGGATGGGTACAATAGGAGAAGGTCCCACTAGCTTGCCTGGGAACTTTGAGGATACAGTGGCCTTGGCCTATTCGTTAGCTTGTATCCGCACTCCTTTCTTGTGGGTTTTTTTACCCGGTTTTTGTCTTGGCTGAGTTCTGGGAGTTTGGTATGCATTGATTCTCCGAAGCCGGTCAGCCCACGTCAAGGTTGACGGGACACTGGGTAGCTCAGAGGCAAAGGGGGCCCTCTGAAAGGGTTTGGACCCCTGTCTCTTTGCGTCTTTAACTTTGGAGCTAGCTATTGGATATGGACACCCAGTTGGCTCCTTCACCGGGGTCCTCTGAAGTTTTCCCGCCGGCTTCTGGTGCTGTACTTCAGGCTTCGCTGAGCTTGGGCACACTTGTCTATAGTGTCCCACTCCTCCACAGTTAAAGCACACTTCATTAGTCTTTGGCCTCCCACCAGAGGCAGTCGATGGAGTCGGGGGCACACTTGTTTCCATGACACTCTCATCTGCTGTCTTGGTGATTTTTGCTGTCAGCAAGGTCATCATCTCCATTACCTGTGCCATCTGAGACTTCAGGGCAACTATGTCACATTTCCGAATCTCTGAATCCAAGACATGATTATGGGATCTTTTTAGCAGGATAGTAGAATATATTATATATACTCTGAATCCATGTAGCTGTGTTTATGCATTATGAGATTTTATAATTTTATAAATTTACATCAATAATGTTCAGCTTGAGATGGGGTTGGTTTTTATTACCATGGCTCACGTCATGGTCTCATGTGTCTTTTATAAAGAAATTGACATGGCATGGGTCCTAACATGTAATTCAGCGTTTGGTAGTAGGTACCCCGAATAACTATTTTTCCATATTAAATGGGATAGTGGGCATTTTATAATTATAATTTTACACATCTAGACTGGAGATAGGTGTTTAGCTGTGTATCGGTTCTTTACCTCTGTTATATGTACTTATGTGTACCTGAACTCTTAATGAGAGGCTTAGTATACTTTATAATTTATAGTTCTCTTTTTATATATAATGAGTCCTATGAGGGTCAGCTGACTTGACGTTATGCACGATCACGTGAGATGTCCAAAACGTTTATTTTGGTGATGAGATTGTCATTTTAATCAATGTAATTGCAGACGCCGCCTCCTCCTCAGACTAGCCAATAACCACAGCAGTAGGCGGGTCGGGGCAGCATTCAGTTGCGTGGGGAGGCGGCTTATTTAATGTGTGCCGTCGCTCCGTCTAGCCAATCACCAGTTGAAGTCCATAGCGTGACGAAACGCGTTGTGATTGGCTAGGACGGCTGAGACGTAGGAAGTAGGCGGAGGAACTCCCGACAGCGCTCGTACCTCACTGCGGGTCAGAGAGGAGGAGACATGGTGAGACACATCGCCTCTGGAGGTCTACATAAGTCCTAGGAAGGACGGCGTCCGCAACTGTTACTTTCCTACGCTGTTTTAAAGAATATATCTGGTAAGAACCCCCACAGAAGGGGCATGTGTTGGTTTTATCTACGTTTAAATAAATCAGTTTGAAAACGTTATTACGCTATGTGGAGACTTTTGTTGTCTTTTATGATTCCCTGCTTGGAGCCTGAGATCTAGTAAAAGGATTCGTGTTTGGGGACTTGCATCTGAGTGGTACAGTGCACAGGAAAGCACAAAAGGCGTTTGGGCTGAGCATGAGAGTGCTTAGCATGGTCATCTGGTAAGAGTTTACCCTTTGGGGGCCCGTGCACAGTTTATTGTCACGTGGTGGATGGTGGTGGATCCTGAAAGGAGATAATGTCATCCCTATGCAGCAACTGATGGTTAAATATTCCTCGCATTGCATGGACTATCACTAATCACTAGACTGTGGGATCTTCTATGTGAACCTTTTGATTTATTATTACTATCATTAACCCTGTATTCACTCCATCTTTTGGTATTTGATTAACAGCGCTACTACTCTATGTGAGCATTATTGTTGGATATACAATTTACTTATTTTAAGTAGCAGCTTCTTCTATTACTAAGTAATTTTGGCGCAGGTGAAGGCTGGATGTTGAGTAAGGGTGTACATCTCAGTCCTTGGTGAATTTAATGTCACAGTGTTGTTCCACTGCCCCCACGGACCAGACTTCAGCCAGAGGTTGGACAAACTGCTACTCCTTTGTCCTGGAACATGGCCTCTTCTTCTCTCACTACTTTGATGAGTTCTGGGTATTTAAGGGACATAACACCCGCAGAGGTCTTCAGCTGAAGCCAGGTTGGGTCAGAGCGTAGGGCCCCCTTTAGAATTTGTTGTATCCGGGCCCGGTCTATGGCAGAAGGCATCATTCCCTTCTTTGGTACAATCTGATATAGCATCTTGTTCAGCCATCTTATGTATTCAGACAGACATTCACCTTGGCGTTGAAGGGCATGTTCAAACTGATAGATCAGGTCAGCTGCCTTCTCTGTCCACCAAAACTCCTCCTGTAGTATGGCCAGGTAGTCATAAGCTGTACAGGTCATGTTGCTGAACCTCAAGTTCCGGATAGCCTCAGCAGCGGCTCCTCGCAAACTCTCACTGATTCATTGCTTCTTTTGGGCCTCTGGCAGGTTCCACTCTTCTAGTGCTCACATGGCCTGTTCCATCCAAACGTCATAGTCTTTCTCCTCAGTTGGCGCGGGCTGTGTTTCCGAGAAAATCCTCAGCTTCCGATATCCAGCCCCAGAATATACTGGATTGCCCTTCTGACATTTGGCCAGGGGTGTAGGGGAGAGGGCCTCTTCCTCAGTTTCCACAGCTTGTCTGGAACTGGTAGGACCCTCTTTTTGGGCCTTAGGGTGGATTATGCACAGTTCTGTTTTTAGGCCAATTGTACATTGGTGCCTTGGAAGTGTTTGGGGACTTCATTCTTCCATTCTAACAGTGCGCAAGTGTGAGAAATCCTGGGGTCTGGCCTGACATCAATCACCCATGCTTTTTTATCTGGGGCCACTGCCTGACTGATTTGCTCTTCAGTCCAGGCCTACCCAGGGAGATTGATTACCACACTTGTCTCCGAGTGGGCACCTTCTTCGCCACACCAACGGAACGCAGCAGCAGGATCCATCTTGATGCCTGTAGGGATGATGACTAAGGAAGTTGACTGCAGAGTAGCAAAAATATCCCCCATGTGTAGCGGTACCCCGAAGGAACTGCTATTTTGATTATATATTTGTCCAGGATCTCTGCCTTCCAACCCCAAATAACTGTCCCAACCCCTCTGACACACCCAGCAACAGTGTGCTTGCAATGCACAGTAAAGCAGACACAATTGGAGTAAACAGAAGGTTTACTGGGAGACTTTCCACATTTCAAACAAACCACACACAGATTCAAGTGACAACAAAATAATAAACTGTGACATACAATGGTATAAACAAGAACTCAAATATGCACTCCAATTAATACAGGCAGTAAGCTTGAATGGCTCTTAAAATGACCAATGCACTCAGGCATAAAGGGGAACTAATCAGGCTTAGTAACCACCAGTCTGTTTCCCTCGAATCCCGAGATCACAAACCCAAGTCATGAAAATGTGAAGTTATAGGCCACCAATACAAATTATTACTGTAGCAGTTGTAATAAGAGTTTCCCTAAAAAGGTAGTCACTGGGATCACTAAACTACTGATACCAAAAGAGTGATAGTGAGCATCCTCACAATTGAGATATCCAAGGTCTCTGGCTAGCCTGGCGTTGGTGCACTTGATGTCCTGGTAGCAAAGTGAACTGTAGTGGCTGAACAGCAGAGCAAAAGAGCAATGACACCTGTACACAGGATTTAATATCACTCAGTCTGTGCAGTGTCCCTGTCTCCTGCAAATTGGCACAGATACCCTTGGAATCAATATATTATCTGTTAATGAGGGACTTGTGTACAGGTTAGTATAATCTTCTGATTGAGCTGAGTCTGTCTCTATGGAAGATGTATGAAAAATAACCGAATATATTCAGACACAGATGTATTTGCTCACCACAATCGATCGATACAGAAGTCAGTCCGGCTGTTCAGGGTGTGCTGAAGGCGCTGGAAACGATGATGACCTCTTGCCCTTTTTGCTCTGAGGGAAAACAGCTGCCACTGTCCAGCTGCAGTCTCCTCCAGAACGACCGATGCTTATTCTATGGATGTCGCTGGCTCTGGAACAGACTTGAACACTGGTTTGCTGGTCCTACTGGTCCCCCATTTAAAATACTGTATCACCGGTTGGGACACCACAGAAATTTAGCTGGCTGGATCGCTGTTGGTAGGCCTTAGACTGCAGCCCACCTGGGAGAGACACACAGGATCCTTGCTGGTTGACCACACTGTTCCAAGAGACTGAAGCAGGCCACAGCCTCTGCTCAAATAGTCCCCCAAGATGCACCATTTTCTCCCAGAAGTCCCTTTCCACCACACAGTCTTGTGGGGAATGCAGTTCTTCCTGAAGGCAGTCCAAGGGAAACTTCCTGGAAGTGAACTACGAATCCCCAGATGCACTGCTTCTCCTGGAATAAAGACTGATTGTAAAACGTGACAATATCATCTTCCTTTCTTTGGCCACAAGAGGGAGTCTGCTCCACACGACAAGATACATCATTTGTATGTGAGGCAAGTAAAGAAGACATGTCATATCTAACCCAGGTTACATAGCATTTTCACTCCCAATCAAAGTATCTCTAAGAATCGGAGACCACAGATGTGAAGGGGGGGGGGGGGGAGGTAGAGGAGGGTTGTTAATAATCTATTTAGTGACACTCAACACCATGTTGATATTAACCACCTGCATCAATCCATCCTGACCAGATCTTGTCAAATTTCTTGGGACATTGTCGGCTTTCATAGGTAAGTTTGTACAAGGGAAGAACCGAGTTGACTGTGTGTTTCCAAGAGGTTGCAGGTCGGGGGGGGGGGGGGGGGGCCGACTTTCACCTCAGCAATATTTCCCTTCTAGCGTAGTAGAGAGTGAAAGTTATTCATAGTTTGGTTTACTTATTCCCCCCTCAACAATCTCCAATTAACTCAGTAACATGATCATAGGATAGCAGTATTGTTAACTGTACACAAGGTTTCAGCCACCTCCTCCTAGTATGGACGAAGCTTAGGACAGGACCAGGCAATGTGCCAAAAAGTTCCAGTCTCCTGGGCGCATCTAGTGCACTCTGAACCAGTGTGGGGATATATAAACGAGCTAGCCTCTATGGGGTGTAGTATGCGCTATGGAGGAACTTCAGTTGCGCAAACCTGTCCTTAGCTGCCATCACAGAGGGGAGGTAGGAAGAGACACAGTCTTCCCAGATCTCCTCGTTAAGGGTTGGAATATCCTCCCTCCATCTAACCAAGGACCTAGTCAGTTTAACGTCATATGCAGAAGTTAGGTAAAGGGATTACAGGGGCTTCCCCATTACCCCAGAAGCCAAGAGTCGCTCAATAGGGTCAGATTCCAGCACCACCAGGTCTGGGAATTGAGCCCCAATGGAATGCTTAAGCTGCCAATATCTAAACTGGAATGAGTTAGGTAAGGAGTATAAATGTCTAATTTCCGAAAAGGACATAGGTTTACCATCAACCATTATATGCTCCCTTTTTTAGCCCAAAGTGATGGATCTGGAATGGTGTTTATGTGAGGGAGCCTAGGATTGCCCCATAAAGGGGTGTGGGGGGAGACATGGCGCAGTTTCCGGTATATTGCTCTAGCATTCTGCTATACCCATACTGTTGTTCTCATGGGAGTGATCACCTGTGGGTGTGCCCGAGGACCTCTAAAGACCAGATTACTGAGAGCCGCATAGGAGCCCAGTATGGCCGCCTCCAGCTACACCGCTGGGTTCTGCCTGGGCTGGGAAAACAACCAATCGCACCATCACAAAGATGGCCGCCCAGTAATACAGTAAAAAGTTTTGCAGTGCCAGACCCTCACCAGATAATGGGAGGTACAACACGTGCTTTGCCACCCTGACCCTAGGTGCCCGCCCAGCTCATACGAACGACCCCCCCACTCCTAATTTCTCAAAGAAGGTTTTAGTTATGTATGATGGAGTGTTCCAAAAAATATAAAAATTTAGGTAGGTAGACCATTTTCAGCAGATTAATTCTGCCCATCGGTGTCAATGGAAGATTTTGCCATACCGCACATTTTTTAATGAGCTGTGCCAGTACAGGGTTTACGTTTTTCCCCATGTAATCCTCAATACTCCCTCTAACCTTGACCCCCAGATATGAGAACTCGTCCACCTATTGACCCGGGTGCCCGTATCAATACAAGGGACAGAGGGGTGCAACCGGAACAGCACTGATTTGTCCCAGTTTATTTGGATACCCGAAACCGGCCAAACTGATCGAACAGAGCCAATGCCGCCTTAAGGGACGAGGACGCATCTGCCAGATAGAGCAGGGTGTCGTCTGCGTAAAGGAATCGTTTTTCTTTCAGCCCCCCCCCCCACCACCATGCCCTTCACCCCACGATCCACCCGTAGAAGAACCGTGAGGGGTTCCAGTGCCAGAGTGAACAGTCCTGGAGACAGAAGGCAGCCTTGTCGTGTCCCCCATGCCAGGGAGAAGGAACCAGAACTCTACCATTAGTTTGAACATGCGCCTTGGGGGCAGCATATAGCATATGTATCCAATTTAGAACCCAAACTGGGAGAGCACAGTCCAGAGATAGCCCCACTCCACAGAGTCAAAGCCTTCTTTGCAGTCAGTGAGGCCACTACTCCCTCTCCAACGGGGTCGGCCATGGCAATGTGGGTATAAAGCCTCCTGATATTAATATCTGTGCCCCGTCCCGGCATAAACCCCGTCTGGTCTGGGTGGACAAGTTCTGTTATCACGGTGTTTAACCTATTTGCCAGAATCTTGGACAGCAAATTTGCATCCACATTCAGTAGGGAGATGGGACGATACAAGGAGCAGAGAGGGGTCCTTACCCGGCTTGGGGATAACAATACAAGCTTCCCCCATAGAGTCTGGAAGTCTCCCCACCTCCAGGGACTCAGTAATTATCGAGTGAAGTCTAGGGGCCAGAACATCCGCATACAGTTTGTAAAATTCCTCTGGGATACCATCAGGGCCCGGGGTCTTACCAGGTTGAAGTTCTTTAATGGCTTTTAATATTTCATCCACTGTATTAGGGGCATCTGATTTATTCCAATAGGTCTCCGTCAGGACTGGTAAATCTATGTCCTCTAGGTAGGTCGTCAAGTCCTCTGAGCTATAATCCACCCGCGAGTCAGAAGTCCTGATAAAACGATACAAAGCATTGGTTGATCCCTGCAGAATCTGAAACAAGGTCTCCCTTCAGCCCTAGGACAGGGCCGTCTGATCGAACGGGCACACCTGGGCACAGCCCAGGGGTCCCAGGTGCACATGGGGGCCCCATCAGCAGAGGCGGCTAGCAATGACAGGGGCCTCGCGGCCACTTGATCTGCCTAATTAAAGAGCCGCATCTGAGGATGGCAGCAAGGATATACCCGTCATCAGCAAAGTGCCAAGTCATGTAAGTGCTACAGTCCACTCAAGGGAGAGATCACAGGGCTGCATTCAGGACCAGCTGACCGAAGGCAGGAGCTCACGGATCACAGATAGAGCTGCTCAGCAGAGCCGGCACCAGCAAAAGGTCTCTCAAGTGCTTATGCTGGCACCATCCTGCTCAGCACTGCAGACATCAGTCCTGTGACAAGCAGCGCAGTGCCGGGTGCTGTGAGCTTCAGCTGCTGCCTCCACCCTAACTTTCACCTTCTCCAAATTAGTGCAGTGCTAAAAAGTGTAAATACAAGCCTATAGAATCAACCTATAGGACATATACTTAGTGTGCAAACAAGTAGACATAACATATAATGAATAAATCCCTAGTTATAAGCGTGCAGATTAAAGTGCAATATTATACAAATATTAAAGTGCAATACAGTATATGTAACCCAGTATATTGTCCATATACAATAAAAGTCCATATAACTTCTTGAAAAATGTGAACAGTATTAAAACTTCCACCGACATGCACAGTGAACCAGGTATGTATGTCTAGGTACTCTTACCAGAGCTCTATAAATTCAAGCATGATCTGTATAAATGGTGGTACACCACAGGGATCTCGGAGTGGGACGGTGCAGTGAGGAGGAACCTCATATCAGGACGCACATCACGTAGCTACTCCATCCTTTTCTCTTTCCCCTTCATATATCTATGGTCAATTAGAACTCCCGCACAGATCCTTTAACACTCGGTCTCGGGTGTCCTCATAGATTTGACCTCATATATAACAAATGTACCACATAGCATAGTACTGTATAGCCAAAGTAATTTATTGAAAGGTATTGCACTTACATCAATCAGGTAGGAATTAGCAGTATGGAATTTTAATGTGTAATAGGGCGCAATGGACCAGAGAAGGCTCTCTTCAACCGACGCGTTTCATCTTACAAGACTTCGACTGGGGTATGAGCCATCTGCCTTCACTGTGCTATATTTATAAGTTATTAAACATAGATCACATGTACCTCAGGTTAATGATCCCGATGTAGACTCCGCCTATCACCGATAATGGCATGAGTCTCAAGCCTCAATATCTATTAGGTGACCTCCACATCCTATTAGTCTATGGGCATACAATCCCGAAGTGCATGCATCATTTTTTCCGGCAGCGGCGTCCCATCCGCTCAAAGTATTACACCGCACTATCAGTAGTACCGCACTTTCTAGCGGTAAATAGCTCAAAAGAGCAGCCTTCGGGAATCGATAACCACATCAGTGGTGACAGGAAATAACGTACCCCAGAAGAAAATCGGTGGAGTGCATATATCATGGCTATGATAGCGGGGGCTTAGGACACTTCCTTAGGGGGTCACTTCCTTAGGGGGTATGCATCACTGCATTCCCCACCGGACGTGACGCCGCAACCGGATATGACACGTCCAAGAACGGACGCCGGAAATCACACAGTGCCATGTTCCTGGAGGGTCTTGACACCAGATATATAAAATAACTACTTCCTACATGAACTGGTGGATATATATATACCAATACATAGTAGAACATTGTAAATAAAATTAAAAAACATTTTTTAACTTAAGATAACTAACTGAGAATCGTCCCTGTAAGGGACAACAAATCCATCAGTCACCAATGAGTTAAAATTAGTCCTTGACAAAGTGACATAAAATACCATTAAATGATAATATATTGTAATATAACCCCCCCTCCCAAAAAAAAAACTGTTGAAATTGTGTTAAGTATTCTAGAACCCATTAATCTACAGTCTGAAAATTAAAATGAAAACTAAGTTAGTATAGGAACTAGGCTTGATTTATAAATGTTATTGAATGTCCCATTCAATGTTAATACCTGATGGCCAATAAGACTTCAATTCAAAAATCCAGAAGGTTTTGAGGCGAGACATGCCTCTAGTTACAGCTCCTCCCCTCCAAGTTAGTCCCTTTGGGATCTTTTTGATGATACTTCAGATGATGTTTTGGGACCATATGTTTGGCAGAACCCTTAATATTCCCGGTTATATGTTCAATAATCCTAACTGAAAAGGGGTGTATAGTCCTCCCAGCGTATTGTTTATTACATGGACATGTTATGAGGTAAACCACATTCTTAGTGGAACATGTCGCAAAATGTTTCATAGTATATGTCCGGTTCGCCACTGTGGACTCAATGCGTTTGGAATTATAAGCATTAAAGTGACATACCCTACACTTCCTGCACAGGTAATATCCTTTTAAATCCCTAAAAAAGGTAGGCCTCACTGGTGGATCTGAGACATTAGGGGCTATCTGATTCTGTATAGACGGGGTACCAGGGTATACAGGTGCTGGTCATATAATTAGAATATCATCAAAAAGTTGATTTATTTCACTAATTCCATTCAAAAAGTGAAACTTGTATATTATATTCATTCATTACACACAGACTGATATATTTCAAATGTTTATTTCTTTTAATTTTTTTTTTACATTTTAAAGGTGTTTATTGAATTTTCAAAATACAATACAAGTATAAACGAGTTGGATAGAATTTCTCAAACTACAAATTGAGATGAATCCAGCTGATTTTCATGCAGACATTACCTTGTATCAGTACTTTCTCATTGTAGACTTAAATCATCTATAAATAACAAAAGGAGGAGGAAAGAAAAAAGAACAAAGGAAAGAGGAGAGGATCAGGGTATCTGAGCATACCTTGGAAGACGTGCAATAAAAGTATAAGAGTATCACAAAATATAATTAGGGTGATATTGGTAACTCGTTCCTATAACTTTCCCATTATATTAGTCCTATTTGCCCCAGAGGGAACATACTGCAAATAGGACTAGGATATTAAGTGGTGCACAAGGAACTAGCAGTAGAACTTGGTTTTTTTTTAGGAGGTTACAATCTTTATATATGATATCAGAATTTGTTGATTTACCCGACATACTTTTAATAGTTCATCTTATTTTTCAGGAGTTGTGATGCCCTAGGGTGGGATATCCATTCTTTCCATAGTTGAATGAATTTATTAGTGGAACCGTTTTTGTGTGCTAACATGAGTTCATAATGGGCAGTGGAGTTGAGTCTAAAGACTAATTCCGATAGATTAGGGGCTTGGTCTGTTTTCCATAGTTTAGCTATGGTTATTCTGGAGGCTGTCAGAATATTTGCTACAATAGTCCTATATGAAGTAGAATAAACATCTAGATTAACTCCTAGTAGTGCTAATTCTGGGGTTAGCTGAATTAAATTCCCTGTGAGGGAAGCTATAAAATTGGATATTGATCTCCAAAAGCTCCTTAGTGTCTTACAATCCCATAATATGTGTATTAAGTTTCCTGTGTGTGTATTGCACCTCCAACAGATGGGGGAAGATAGTGGAAATATTTTAGATAGTCTGAACGGAGTGATGTACCATCTGTTCAGTATTTTTTGTGCGTTTTCCCAATTTTCTATGCAAGAGGAGGCCTTCCTATTAATTAGCATAGCTTTAGACCATTTTTCCCAGGAAAATGTTTTCCCTATGTCCCTTTCCCATTTAATCATATTATCTGTTTTTTCTTTGGTTGGGTGGGAGGCTAGTAGATTAAAAAACAGTGAAATAACTTTCTTTTTGGTGTCTTTGAAGATGAGAAATTTCCAAGCCTCTTGATTTATCCCAATAGTTGGTTCCGGGTTAAAATTTTTATGGTAGTTTTTTTGTTTCACTTTGTTTATTAGGAGCGTTTTAAGGTCATTAGACAGATACATGAAGAGGTTTATGCCATTCATTATCCAGGGGGTAGTATTAATCCGTGCTTTGCAGTAATCAAGAGCTCTAATGGGTAGTGGAATATGATATGCATCTGTCTCAGGGGTCAATTTACTGAGTAGGTATTTCCAGGCAATTAGAGATGATTTGATTGTAAGGTAATTGGGGACTATAACTTTAGGGAACAGGTAGTATGCTATTGCTAAGGCATATAAATCATTTTCTCTCACCACCGTGTATTCAATGTTGGACCATAGTTTACATTCCTCATAGTTAAACCAGTATTTCATCAGATCTAAAAGTGTCGCATAATAATAGCATCTCAAATTAGGGAGATTCATACCTCCCTTGTCATGAGTATTGCCATGGCATAGACACTCGTGGTTTTTTCCCGTTCCAAACCAGATCACTCATCTTCTTATTGAGCTGCGAGAAGAATTTTGCTGGTATAGGTATTGGAATCGATCGAAAATAATATAGGATTTTAGGTAAAATTTGCATTTTTATTGCAGCGATCCTTCCAATCCATGAAAGTTTAGATTTTTTAATGTTTAGGCAATCTTGTTTTATAGTTTCTTGGAGGATTGGGAAATTAGCTTCATATAATCTTGAAACTGGGTAGGTAAGCTTAATGCCAAGATAGTTAATGAGTTTATTATTCCAATCGCAATCAAACACTTGTTTCATCTGAGTGATCTGGTCGGTGGGGATATTCATGGGTAGCATTTGACAATTACTAGGATTTATTTTATAATAGGATACTGATCCAAAGGCCTCTATTACTTTATTGATCTCTGGTAGAGAGCTTTCTGGGGACGACATCGTTAGGATGATGTCGTCCGCAAAGAGTCCCACTTTGTGTTCAATTACTCCAATTTTGATACCTTTTATATCAGGATTAGCTCTAATTTGTGCTGCTAAGGGTTCAATTATTACTGAAAATATTATTGGGGATAGAGGGCATGCTTGTCTTGTCCCGTTGGACAGGGAGAATCTTTTTGAAATGCTTCCTGCAGTGAATACTCTAGCTGTTGGTGATGTATATAAGGACATTATGGCTTTCAATATAAAGCCTTTGAATGCAAATTTTTTCAGGGTCTCTTCAATATATATCCAGTGTACCCTATCAAATGCCTTCTCTGCATCTAATGCCAGAAGCAGAGAGGGCATCCGATTATTTCCAATGTAATTGATAAGGTTTATCATGCTTCTGGTACTATGTGGACCTTGACGACCCTTTACAAACCCCACCTGATCCGGTCCTATGAGTTGGGGGGTAATGTCTAATAATCTGTTTGCAATGATTTTGGAATAAATTTTCAAGTCCGTATTTAGTAGCGAAATGGGTCTGTAATTACTGGGTATGGACGGGTCTTTTCCCTGTTTGGGAATCGTCATAATTACGGACTCCAGCATTTCCTTGGGGAAGGGTGTCTTGCTAGCTTGAGAGGCCTCTCCTAGTGGATTTAACTCCTTTAGTGGTGTCTATGCTTGGGTCCATTGGGGCATTAAAATCCCCACAAATTACAACATTGCCCTGTTGAATTTTCTTAATAGCCTTAAGAACTTTTAGTAAATACTGATGCAGATTTTTGTTTGGGGGGTAGACATTTGCCAATGTCATTGTTGTGTTGTTGATCTTTGCTACTAAAATAATGTATCTCCCTAGAGAGTCGCTTTTGGAGTTTAATAGTTGAAAGGAAATTGTGTCTTTAATAATTGTAGTTACCCCCTTCTTTTTTTTATGGTTGTTTGAGGAAAAAATTTGAGGAAACTTGGGGTGGGAAAATGTGGGCGATTTGTCCTTTGCAAAATGTGTCTCCTGTATGCATGCTATATCGCAGCCTGATTCAAGGACTTCGTTCCATAGTGCTTTTCTTTTGTAAGGGCTGTTGAGTCCTTTAACGTTCAGTGAAAAAAGGTTTAATTCAGCCATTTGGGTCTTTCTTCATTGTTGGGTCTTGCTTTCTTCTTCTTGATGATGCATTCTTTAAGTTTTGGTTTATGTTTCTGGTGTAACTTCCATAAGACATTAAAGTTGTCTTCAGGTGATCCAAAAAAAAGTGCTCAGAAAGGGATAGGAAAACATTGAACAGTCAAACAACAATAACAAACAAGAGAAAAAAATAAAGTAAAAAGAAAAAACCTTAAAAAGGTAAAGGATTATATGAAATCCTTGAGCACTTATTTGTGCCATTAGGCTACCAGTGGGGGGGGTGGGTGAGATCCCAAGAACCGTGCTCCCTGACAATTATCTCCTGAGGGGCTTATTATTTGAAGGAGTATTATGGTGGTTGGATTGGTTGGTATTCTCTTTAAGTTTGCTTGGTTTGCATTTTTATCCCTGACTGGGATTCCATTAAGGTGTCATTTTCCCTTTGGGATTGATTTTTGGGTCAGATCTCTTTTTATCAAGAGGGATTAGACCCCAGGCTTTTAGCAGTTTTAGTCCTTCCTCCAGTGAGAATATTGTGGATGATTTGTTGTTATAGTCTATCATCAGTTTCATGGGGAATCCCCATTTGTAGATTATTTTATGATTGTGCAAAATTTTGGTGATAGGAAAAATTTTTTTCCGTGCTTGTATGGTTGCTTGAGAAAGATCGGTAAACAGCAAAATTCCTGCGAAAGGTTCCGGCAAGGGTGAGTGTTGTCTCGCAAAATGCATTAGTGCATTTCACGTGAAAAAAGTGGATTTTGGCGATTACATCTCTTGGGAGTTTCTCTGGGATATGTGGTGGTTTAGGTAACCTATGAGCTCTATCGATCACCAATTCCTGTTTTTGACACTAGGAAGAAGCTTCAATATCATGTTTTGCAAATATTGTTTAAGATCGCCATTTTTTACGTTTTCCGATATGCCGCGGAACTTGACGTTATTCCGTCTTGCTCTGTCCTCTAGGTCTGAGACTTTAAGTTTTAGCTGTTTCAATTCATCTTCAAGGGCAAAATGGTCATCAACAAGCTCATTATGAGCTTCTGTAAAGTCTGTCATTTTGTTCTCAATGTAATCTACTCTTTCCCCTAAGTCGTCCGTTTCTTTTTTAATTTTATTCATGCATGCCTGCATGTCAAATTGAAGTGCACCTCTAAGAGAGAGTAACATCTCCTTCATGTCAGTATCTAGTATGGCTGCTCCTGTAGTTGGGAAGGAGTTCAGCCTTGCTCCATAGGGGTTAATAGGGGCTGTGTTATCAGCATCCATGCTGTTTTCCAGTTCCTGTGATTCAGATTCTGAGATTTTTCTCCTCTGTTTTAAAGGGCTGTTTATTTCAGCCTGTAAAGGATCATAAACTTTGTCCTGGTTATTTATATGAGCCTGCCCTTCTCCTCTCTCTTCTGTAGTTTCTGCCTGTCGGTCTGTGTGTACAGTGCAAGAGGGGCCAGCACCATCTTGCCTGTACTGGGACTCGCTGAGGCTGTAAAATGTCTCTAATTTGCGGGGTTTATCCCGCGTTTTCCTCTTCCCCATCTGGGTGTGTGTGCTCACCTTCCCTTCCAGCTTCGGTTTGAGCCCCTTGGATCGCAGATTAGTATCCGCTCGTTGCTGCAGGGATCCCGGTATTCAGGAGCTCAGTCACAGTGCGTCCATGCACTAGCTCCGCCGGACACGCCCCCCTATTTCTTTTAATTTTGATGATTAGAACTGATGACTAAGGAAAATCCCAAATTCAGTATCTCAGAAAATTAGAATATTGTGAAAAGGTTCAAAATTGAAGACATCTGGGGCCACACTCTGATCAGCTAATTAACTCAAAACACCTGCAAAGGCCTTTAAATGGCCTCTCAGTCTAGTCCTGTAGGCTACACAATCATGGGGAAGACTGCTGACTTGACAGTTGTCCAAAAGACGACCATTGACACCTTGCACAAGGAGGGCAAGACACAAAAGGTCATTGCAAAAGAGGCCGGCTGTTCACAGAGCTCTGTGTCCAAGCACATTAATAGAGAGGCGAAGGGAAGGAAAAAATGTGGTCGAAAAAAGTGTACAAGGAATAGGGATAACTGCACCCTGGAGAGGATTGTGAAACAAAACCCATTCAAAAATGTGGGGGAGATTCACAAAGAGTGGACTGCAGCTGGTCAATGCTTCAAGAACCACTAAGCCTGTCTCT
>BLSH010044455.1:56895-71290 GCA_018402905.1 Glandirana rugosa
GGTTGCCTTGAGGAAATTAATGACGTATAGAGGGGGTATGTACACTCGGTAGGAAGTGCAGTGCGGGAAGAGAAGAGGTGGAGCGAATCCGTGGCAAATTGTGCTCCCCTCCTCCTAACTCCCCACTCACCGGTACTCACAACCGCGCTGTGGTATCACTGCCGTCCACCCTTAGGTAGTAGCCCCCGAGTCCTCCCGGGATGGCTCACATGTATGGGGGAGATATGCAGTAATTAAAGGCGTTCCGTTGGGAAAGCTGAAAAAAGTGTAAAAACTTACATGGGGTTACGAGAAGTCAGACATGGGTCCACTCAGTAGGAAACCGGAACTTCCTTGCGTTCCAAACCTAGACCGGAAGTGCGCAATGACGCTAACCAGGCTCCATCTGACACGTTTCGTCACACGGACGTCATCGGAGGTGGTACCTAGCGCTGCACAGCCCGGTCTATTTATACACAGGATCACCTAGTGTTCATTTGGCTCACTTGTTGTACAGGTGCCATCTTACTACTCCAAGTGAAGTTACCCTGAAGTCATCATACTCCTCCAATACAATACAATCCAAACATTTTAATATATGCAAACATTGTCGTAAAACCATGATAAAAATACAAAAGGAGAATTTAATCAAAGGACTTAAGAAATATGTTAAAAGATATGTAAGACGAGAAAAATAAAACCAGGGAAATTATATGTTCATAATAAAATATATATTTGTGTTTAAAACTCCCAGCGTTGATCAAATATCAACTTAATGGTAAAGGGGGGGAGAGAGAAATTAATTTACTTAGGGGTGTGTGCCGATCTAAAGCAAAACTGCAAAAGAGCTATTAATAAAGATATATGTGTGTATGATGTAGAATAAATGCGGGGTAGAAGGGAAAAACTGTATCCAGCTGGATGTAGAGCCAGGAAGACTACAGGATAATACATGTGGGGTACCACCAATAAAGAAAATATTCAAATGGATTTTGGGAAGTGCCGATGCAGGGTTAGGAACCCGCATCTGCGAGTGAAAGCAAACAAACAGGAGAGAGTAAACAACGATATCCCTACATATATGCTCCTTCATGTAAAATGTCAGAAAAGTCCCTGTATCAGAAACGGTGTGTGGGGGGCTTTCCCGGGGGATATTTTAGATTCAAAAAACAGAAAGAAAGAGGGAGACCATTACCAGGTCTGTACCCTACAACGTAATGTAGGAAAACATGTTTAGAAATTTGTTATGTGTATGGGAGTGAAAGTAGGCTAAAATAAAAAATATATATATATATATATATTAATAACCCAATCTTAATTTTAAAGAAAGTGCCACTAAATAGCTAGGAGACGAAGTAAGCTGTGTCAACTTGAAAATAAAGCTGGAACCTCTATGGGATAACTCATGTAGGGTACCGGCTTGACCAAAGCATACCAAAAACAATATGTAGGATCATTTTGAAGAGTTCTTAAGAAAGCCGATGCAGGGTGTGGGACCCGCATCGGCAGATAAAACCACAACTAAAACAATAACTAAAAGGTGAATGCTAAAAAGGGGGACAAAAAGGAAGACTAATTTTTAAGGGGGAGGAGGGTGTTAATCATTGGTAATAAAACAATTTAAATCGATATCGATGTTGTGTCCTTTCGGTTGTAAAGTGTCCAGAATGTAAATCCATCTGGTTTCATTTTGTGAAACCAGGGAGTTTCTATTCCCACCTCTCCAGTATTCCTTAATATGGTCAATCCCGTAGTAGGTCATGACGCTCGGATCTCTGTTGTGTGCAGTTTTAAAGTGCTTGGAAAGGCTGTGATTGGGATATCCTTTCCTAATGTTCTTAATATGCTCACATATCCTAATCCAGAGGGGCCTTGTAGTCCTCCCTACGTACTGTAGGTGGCAGGGACATTCTATAACATATGTTACATGAGAACTCTTACAGGTGATGAGTTGATTAATCTTATACTGTTTTCCCATGGAGGTGGACTGGAACGCTACCTTCCGTCTTGGCTGAGTTTTACTGGTTCTGCAGGGTAAGCATTGTTGGCACCTGAAGAACCCTTTTAATTCTGGGAATAATTCAACTTTCCTTGGGGGATTGATTACATTGTGTACCAATTTAGTACGCATATTCGGTGCCCTTTTGTAAATAAATACCGGTTTGGAAGGTAGTAGATTCTTTAGTGTCTTGTCCGATTTCAGGATAGCCCAATGTTTTTTAAAAATTTCTTCCATTTGTTTGTGTTGATGGTTGTACCCAGTGAGAAATGCGAATTCCGCCCCATTCTTCCTCTTCTTGGCCTTTTTCTTTAGAAGGTTTATCCGATCCATATTCCTGATATCGTTCTATATTTTGTTCATTTCCCATCTCTTATAGCCTTTCTCGATGAATCTGTCCACCAGAATGTTAGCCTGCAAGTCATAATCTTCTATCCGACTACAGTTCCTTCTGATCCGCATGAGTTGGTCCTTTGGCACATTTCTGATCCAGTACCTGTGATGACAACTTTTGGTTGGGATGTACCCATTGCGATCAGTCTGTTTAAAAAATGTTTTGGTATGCAAATGTTTTCCTTCTTTAAAAATTTGTAAATCTAAATAGTCCACCTTTTCCATACTCCAAGACCCCGTAAAAACGATACCATATCGATTCTGGTTCATTTGATTAAAAAAACTCCTCCAGTTCATTTTCGGTGCCCCTCCAAATTAAAATAATGTCGTCTATATATCTCTTGTAATAGACCAATTTTGGTTCGTGATTTTTAAAAATGGTCTCATCCTCCCATCTACTCATGAATATATTTGCTACGCTGGGGGCATATTTAGCCCCCATAGCAACACCTTTGATTTGCGCAAAAAACTGACTCTCATGCCAAAAATAGTTTTGGCTCATAGCCAGGTCCAGGCCTTCCAATATGTATTCAATCTGTTCCCGTTTTAATTTAGTGTACTTATGCAGAGCATATCCAGCGCCTCCTTAATCTTGACCAGTGGGACGTCCCAATGCAGTGCCAAAATAAAATGAGGGGTGGGGAAAATAACCCAAGGCTAACCACAAGAGCCCTTACCAGGACACAGGAGCCTTAAACGGGTCTCAGGAACCCCATCTGAAAAAATAAAAGTTTTGAATGAAAAACACCCCTCAAGAGGGAACAGCCCCTCTTAAACAGCAGCCTGCAAAACTTTGCGGCCAAAAGAATCATCCGCAGATGCAAGAATATCTACTTTGTAGAATTTGGTGAAAGTATGCACCGACAACCAAGTGGCCGCCTTGCACACCTGTGATATTGACGCTTGATGACGGAAGGCTCAAGAAGTACTAAGTGTCCAGAGTAGAGTCACAGTCTGTCTGATCCATCTGGAGATGGTAGCTGAAGATGCAGCCCACCCTTTGCTTGGTCCTTGTGTAACCACAAAAAGTGAGTCTAACCTCCGAAAGGACTCTGTGGATACACCCGAATCACACAAACCTCATCCAAGGCATGCAAGGCAAATTCCTTGGGATGAGTCGGCTTGGGACACAAGGATGGCAGCACAATGTCCTCATTCAAATGGAAGTCCGAGACCACTTTAGGTAGGAACGAGGAACAGGGGCAAAGAACCACTTTGTCTCTGTGGACCACTAAATTGGTAGTACGACAAGATAATGCCACCAACTCTGACACCCTACGGGCAGATGTAATAGCCACCAAGAATTCCACCTTCTGGGACAACGTAGATAAGGGAATCTCCTGAATATTTTTGAATGTAGGTTTATGGAGAACTGAGAGTACCAAGTTCAAATCCCATGGTGGCAAAAGAGACCGTAGTGGCTAGGGGTCGCTGAAAGAATATTGCCAAGGCAGACACCTGGCCCTTGATGGTACTCAAGGCCAACTTTTGCTCAACGCCCCGTTGAAGAAATGCTAAGATCCGAGCTATCTTGCTAGAAGTCGACTTCCTCAACTTCATCATAGAAGGGATCACTGATCCAAACAAACCTCTATCCTTCAGTATCTGGCTAAGCCATTAACACCAGGGACTGTAAAGCTGGATGAAAGCCCGGCCCTTGGGACAACTGATCCTCTCTGAGGCGCAGCCCCCAAGGGACATTTACGGCCACCAGAATGACCAGAAGACTTTCGCCCTAGATCCTTTGCAGGCACAGTAGAAGAAGAGGAAGGTGTTGACCCCACAGAGGCACTAGGACGACTGCGGTGTCTACCAGAGGCACCCGTGACCTCGCCATGAACCTCGGTATCCTCCTGTGGAGCCAAACCTGTTGAAGGAGCTGCATGCGGGTCTGCACAAGCAGAACTGTCTTGAAGGTGGATACCACCTGACCCAGAACATGTATGCAAGTTCGGGAGAGAAAGCTGTCTGTGTGACAGCAGCCGGGGAACCACAGTCTGTGGTTCCTGAAGTTCACCTAGTGGAAGGGCACCCCTGTTCAGAATGTAAATCAGACCTAGGTAATCCAATTCCCTGGACAGGGATAGGGGGAACCTTAGGTACTCCGGACGTCACCTGAACCTTTGCAGGGATTCTATCCGCAGGAGATTCAGGGACTAAACCGGAAATGGACAAACCTTGCCCCACTTTCTGGGAGCCCCCAAAAGAATCATTCTGTGGATCCCCTTGACACTCACGAAGGAGGTCCACGAGGCCGGAAGCCAGCAAAGATGTCCTCCCACCCCAGTAGTGGGTGAGGGCAGACCTTCATGCTAAAGGGGTCTTGTCTGTGGGGCTGGGGAAGCCCACTCTAGGCTTACCAGACCAAGATTGCTTGGAACCCCCAGTGGAAGACTTGTTTCCCTTGTCTGCAGTCCCAGGGGCCCGAAAGAATTTCTTATGGGCTGACAAGGAAGGCCCACATTTACGGGGCCCCTTCCCTTTCTTAGACTGCGGCAGGAAGGTACTCTTCCCCCCTGTGACACCCTTAATGATGTCATCCAGGGTAGCCCTAAACAGGCGATTGCCTTGAAAGGCCAGATCAATGAGCACTTTCTTAGAGGCTTGGTCTGCTGACCAGTTCTTAAGCCACAGCACACGTCTAATCACTACCACTGTAACAAAGTTTTCACAGCAGGGGAATCGCATCCAAAGATGCATCACATACAAACTGCAGTCCTTGGATCAACTGGTCCGCAAGATCAACATAAGCAGTGGGAGCCTGCTCATTTCCCCAGACCTTGGCTCAAAAGATTGGCCTATTCGGTCAGTGTCTGAGACACCAGGGCCGAAACTAGGATCGGTCGCATTGCCGAACCTGCCATAGTGAACATGCTACGTGCCACAGACTCTACTTTCCTATCGGCCGGGTCTTTATAGGATGGGGAATCCTCTACTGAAATCATGGTTGCTTTATTCAACCTGGAAACAGGAGGGTCCACCACAGGTGGACTGGTCCACTTTTATATAAGTGATTCCTCAAAGGGGTAACGTACTGCAAAACGTTTGGGGACTACAAACGGTGACTTTGGTTGTTCCCATTATTTATAGGTAAACCTATCAAAATGAGGCAGATAAGGAAATACCTTTGGCGCACAAGGTGACGTATGCGTACCAAAAGCTACAGCCACGTCCGTGGGCACATCAGCTGCATCCTCCATTTTTAAAGTCTCACACACTGCAGAAATAAGTGCGTCCACCAGTGCTTTTTCACTCGCTGCTGTGACCGTTGAGGATTCATCCTCACTATCGGATGGGTCAGGAAAACAGGATTTTTTTACTTACCGTAAAATCACTTTCTCTGAGTTCATTGACGGGCACAGCAGCTCATGGACAAGTGGGTATGCTGCCCTCTTCAGGAGTGACTAGGCAGAACAGGCAGTTCTAACAGCAAAAAAAAAAACAGACAGACACAGCCCCTCCCAGGGGGCAGTCCCCACTGGCAGCAACCCTCCACCCTGCTACAGCTAGCTCAGTTTTTCTCTGCCTAGTGCAAGGAGTAGACCTGGCTCCCTGTTGGGATCCATGGTACCTCTCTTGGTCCACTTCGGCTGCCTTATAGATCCAGGTAGTCTCCCCAGCCGGCCATCAAGCGTGCGCAGACCCCAGCTCCGCGCTGGGTCGGCCGCAACAGGCCCCGAACCAGACGGGGTGGCCCCGTTGGTTAAATGTCCCGCCGATGCACATATGACCTGGTGATTGGGTCCGTGTCACAGTGTTACCATTGGCTGACAGCTCCCCCCTGACTGGACGGGTGAGGCAGATCTGTCTCGGGTGGAATACCCGCTCCGCCCGACTGGATGGGTAAGTACTCCCCCCTCTCCTGCTGGGGTATGGGAGGAGCAGGCGGGTTTCCCCCCTGGGGTGGTAGACTGGCGGGCTGGTCCCCCCTTCCTCCTTCACTTCACCCCCCCTCCGGTGCTGCGCTGCCGCTGGTCCCCCCGGGGTCCCATGGGGGCGTTCGGGATTGCTAGTTGCACCTCTCACTTGCTTGCCTTGTGCTGCCGGGCCGCCATGCGGGCGGCCGGTCCAGTTGGTAGTCGTGTCCGGGCGACATTTTGGTGTGGTCCGGCCACCATTTTTCTTGTGGCAGGCCGCATGGTTCAGTCTCTGAGGCGCCCGGCATCCATTTTGGCGTAGCCGCAGCCGCCATTTTGTTGTGGATTGCCACCTGTTTTGGCCTCTAGTGTGCTCGGCGGCCATTTTCTTGTGGCCTGTGCACATGTTCCGACCTCAGTGTGTAGGGGGGCAGTCCCTGAGTCGCTCTGGCGCCTTTTTTACCCTCTGCATAGCAAGGAGAGTGACTAGGCAACACAGGCAGTTCTAACAGCAAAAAAACAACAGACAGACAAAGCCCTTCTCAGGGGGCAGTCCCCACTGGCAGCAACCCTCCACCCAGCTACAGCTAGCTCAGTTTGTAACAAGCAGTACAAACGTGAATGAGAGGGGTGGGTGCTGTGCTCATCAATGAACTCAGAGAAAGGGATTTTACGGTAAGTAAAAGATCCCGTTTTCTATTTAGTTCATTGACAGGCACAGCAGCTCATGGACAAGTGGGACATCCAAAAGCAGTGCCAAAACAATTAGGGGTGGGTAACGGAACAGCAAAAGAACTTCATCCAACAGAACCCTCTGTGAGGAAACCAGAAACGTGTCTCACACAGCCGCTTGCAAAACTTTGCTGCCAAATGCAGCATCCGAGGATGCCAAAACATCAACTTTGTAAAACCTTGAGAAGGTGTGCACGGAGGACCAAGTAGCCGCCTTGCACACTTTAGACACAGGCGCCTGATGTCGAAAGGCCCAGGAAGTGCTAATCGCCCTGGTCAAGTGAGCCGTGACCGGGAAAGGAGGCTCTAGACCCTCGAACAGCATAGGCTCAGGTCACCATCTGTCTAATCCAATGTGAAATAGTGGCTGACGAGGCCGCTAAGCCTTTGCGTGGACAATCCACCACTACAAAGAGTGCATCCAACCTCCGAAAGGTCGCCAGATACACCCGCAGGGCCCGAACAACATCCAGGGAGTGCAAAGCAGGGTGAGACGGGCGGGGGCAGAGCGAAGGAAGGACAATGTCCTCATTGATCTGGAAAGATGACACCACCTTTGGCAAGAAGAAAGGTCACGGGCGTAAAACCGCCTTATCCTTGTGTAGTACCAAATATGGAGACCTACAGGGACAGAGCCGCCAACTCGGACACCCGCCGAGTGGATGTGATAGCTACCAGGAAAGCAACTTTTTGCGAAAGCAATTGTAGCGATATCTCCCTGATATTCTCAAAAGGCGGCTTCTGAAGTACAGAGAGGACCAAATTGAGGTCCCATGGAGCCAGAGGCAAACGAACTTGGGGGGCGACATGTCGACCCCCCTGCACAAAAGTACGGATCAAAGAGTGCGTCGTTAAAGGATGCTGAAAAAAGATAGCCCGGGCAGAAATCTCACCCTTGATCGCACTCAACGCCAGCTTCTGGTCGAGATCCTTCTGTAGAAAAGCCAGAACCCGAGATACTGAGAAGGAGCGGGGATTCCACCCCCCCAGTCTCGTACCAGGTGATGTAAGCCCTCCGGGTGCGGTGGTAAATCGTTCGGGAAGTGGCCTTACGTGCCTTAAGCATGATGGGGATCACTGAGTCCGAGACACGTTGATCCCTCAACACCTGGGATTCAATAGCCAGGCCCTTAAAGCCAGAGAGGGTAAAGCAGGATGCAACATGGGCCCCTGGGACAGTAGATCCTTGCGAAGCAGGAGTCACCAGGGGACGTCCACCACCATTCGTACTACAGACGACTTGGCCAATCTGGAGCTACTAGAATGGTCGGTATGCCCTCCACTTCTATTCTGCACAGGAGGCGAGGAAGCACCTTGAGAGGGGGTAAGGCATAGATGAACCGGTACCGAGCCCATGGAGCTACTAGAGCATCCTCCGCTTCCGCCAAGGGATCCCTTGTCCTGCTCATGAAAGGTCTATACCTTCCAATTGAGATGAGACGCTAGCAGGTCCACGTCTGGTTACCCAACCTCAGACAAATCTGATGTAAAGCGTATGGGTGCAGGGACCACTCTCCTTGGTCCAACCCCTGACGACTGAGGTAGTCCGCCTGCCAATTTTTTTATGCCCGGAATGTGGACGGTGGAGATTGCCAGCACTTGGAGCTCTGCCCACCGCAGAATGTGAGTCACCTTCGAAGCCCCAGCCGAGCTTCTTGTCCCGCCCTGGTGATTCACGTATGTCAAGGCCGTGGCATTGTCCGACTGAATCCGGACAGGGCACCCATGCAGCCTCCTCGTCCATTGAGAGAGGCAGCACCTGATAGCCCACAGTTCCAGGACATTGATTGGGAGACGAGACTCCTCCAGGGACCACCGGCCTTGGGACAACATCAGCCCCAGGACTCCTCCCCAGCCGATCAGGCTGGCATCCGTTGTAACCACCGTCCAATGAAGGGGGAGGAACAACTTCCCCAGGCGAAGGCCTGGAGCCCGCAGCCACCAGAGCATGAAAGGCCTGGTCTGGTGGTGCACCCTGATCAACTGATCCAGGGATGAGGGGGACTTGACCCACTTTAGAAAAATCTCCCGTTGCAGAGCACGGGTGTGACACAGGGCGCATGGAACAGCCTCGTAAGTGGACACCATGAGCCTCAGGACCCGCATACAAAATCGCAGAGAGAACCATTTCTGGGACAGCAGGGACTGAACCGCCGACTGAAGCGTCTGACGCTTGGTCGGGAAAGGAAAACCTTTGCCTGGGCCGCATCTAGGATCAGGCCCAAATACTCCAACCGGTGAGATGGAGTCAACACCGATTTTGGGCAGTTGATCACCCAGCCGAACTCCTGCAGAGTGTGCATGGCGATCGTCACATTGTCCCTGAGAGCTGGAGCCGACACTGCTCACAAGAGTAGGTCGCCCAGATACGCCGCCACCGTGATGCCCCTCTGTCTCAGCAGAGCCAGAACCGGGGGCCAGCAGCTTGGTGAAGAGCCAAGGCGCAGAGGCCAGGCCAGGCCAAATGGGAGAGCCACAAACTGATAGTGATGCTCCCCGACTGCAAAGCGCAGGAAGCGCTGGTGCCGGGTGCATATGGGAACATGCAGGTATGCATCTTTGATGTCAAGGGAAGCCAGGAAATCGCCCTGGTGCAGGGCCGCCACCATAGAGCGGACAGACTCCATCCTGAACATTCGTATACGTACGAAGCAGTTGAGGGCTTTCAGGTCCAGGATCGGCTGGACCCCATCTTTCTTCGGAACCACAAACAGGTTGGAGTAAAACCCTCGGAAACGGGGGGGGCGGGGACCACTACCCCTTGATGAAGTAGGTCCTGCACCACCCCAACAGGGACTGCAGCCTGCCCATGGGTAGTTGCAAATTGGAGGCAAAGAACCTGCCCGGAGGACAGGAACGAAATTTTATTTTGTACCCTGACAAAATCAACTCGTGCACCCAGCGGTCCAAAATGCGGAAAGTCCACCGGTCCGCAAACCCCAGGAGATGTCCCCCCACCCGAAGGACAGGTGGGGGCAATCCTTCATGCGGAGGAGGATTTGTCCTCTGGCTTGTCACGCTTATGCTGCCAGGGACACGTCTGTATGTCCGCGGGGGCCTTGGCTGGGAGCCCTTGCCCCGATGAGCGGGACGAACGATAAAGCCTCTTCTGGGCCGTAAAGGATGGACCCGGTCTGCAATGGGGCTCCTTACTCCTTCTAGTCTCTGCAAGAAAGGTGCTCTTTCCACCTGTGAGATCCTTAATAATCTCACCCAAAGTGGCTCCAAAGAGCCGCCCACCCTGAAAAGGTAGGTTTGCCAGGACCTTCTTAGACGTTTGGTCCACCGACTAACATTTTAGCTAGAGCAAACGCCTGACCACCACAGAAGACACGGACAATTTGGATATCAGGGGGGCCGCACCAGGGCTGCATCGCACCGATATCGAAGCCCTTGGACGAGCTGGTCAGCGAGCTCCACACATGCAGGGGGAACCTTTGCATTGCTCATTTCGCGGTGCAATAGTTTAGCCCATTCAGTGAGCGTTTGCGACACCAGAGCGGAGGCCCATACAGGCCACATAGCTGACCCTGCCAGAACAAACATAGATCTGACGACAGCCTCGGCTTTTCTGTCAGCCGTGTCCTTAAAGGACGGAGTGCCTTCCACCAGAATTCGTGGTCGCCTTGTTCAGGCGAGACACAAGGGGATCAACCACGGGGGGTGATGCCCACTTCATCAGGCTGTCCTCAAAAGGATAGCGCACAGAGAACCGTTTGGTTATGGGAAAGGAGCTCTGAGGCCGTTTCCAGTCTCTGTAGACAAACTTATCCAGGTAAGACACATAGGAGAAAACCTTAGCCACGCGGGCCGGTTTATGTGACCCGAAGGGAATGGCCACCTTCTGCGAGGGTCCAGCCGTATCGTCCTACTTCAGGGTTTCACGCACCGATGTGATCAGGACGCTGACTAGTGCCTTCTTGAGTGCAGCAGTGGCTGCCGCAGATTCCTAATCACTATCAGGAGAATCCGGGGCCTCGCCATCCGACAGCCCCCATCAGGGTCCGAGTCTTCACCAGAGGAGGGGGGGTAGGGGCCACTTTCTCGCCGCCTTACGCCCACATGCTGTCTCTACCCAGGAGACAAAGGACTCCAGGACCACCGACAGAGCATCAAGAGGGATTGCAGTCTGAGGCACTGGCTGCAACCATGGAGAGGTCTGGTGCGGAAGCACCCACATCGGCCACCATTGCGCTACCCACCCTGGTAACATGCCACCTAATTGAGGCCCAGGTACCAGGTGACCAGACACCCCAAACGCTGCGCTGGCCACCTGCAGGAGGGCCACCCCAGGGGGATTCACCACCTGCCCGCTCAACTGTCCGCGAAGAGGAGCCATGCCTGCTGCTGCCCATCACTGCCGCTGCCTTGCCTGCCTCCACACGTGCTGCTGTACCCACAAGCTGAGCTGGAGCTCTCCTTGCTGTGCAGAGGGTAAAAAAGGCGCCAGAGCAACTCAGGGACTGCCCCCTACACATTGAGGTCGGAACATGTGCACAGGCCACAAGAAAATGGCCACCGAGCACACTAGAGGCCAAAACATGCGGCCATCCACAACAAAATGGCGGCTGCGACTACGCCAAAATGGACGCCGGGCGCCCCAGAGACTGAACCATGCGGCCTGCCACAGGAAAATGGTGGCTGGACCACACTAAAATGGCGGCCGGACACGACTACCAACTGGACCGGCCACCCGCATGGCAGCCAAGCAGCACAAGGCAAGCGAGAGGTGCAACTAGCAATCCCGAATGCCCCCATGGGACCCCAGGGGGGACCAGCGGCAGCGCAGCACCGGAGGGCGGGTGGGGGGTGAAGTGAAGGAGGAAGGGGGGACCAGCCCGCCAGCCTAAAACCCCAGGGGGGAAACCGGCCTGCACCCCCCATACCCCAGCAGGAGAGGGGGGGCGTACTTACCCATCCAGTCGGGCGGAGCGGGTATCCCACCCGAGACAGATCTGCCTCACCCGTCCAGTCCGGGGGGAGCTGTCAGCCAATGGTAACACTGTGACACAGACCCAATCACCAGGTCATATGTGTACCGGCGGGACGTTTAACCCACGGGGCCACCCCGTTCGGTTTGGGGCCTGTCACCGCCGACCCAGCGCGGAGCTAGGGTCTGCACGCACTCAATGGCCGGCTGGGGAGATTACCTGGATCTATATTATCCAGCCTGTCACCCAGCTAGGTTACTTGATTGCAGTCATCATCCGAAAACCTCTTATCAGGCTGTCCTCCAAAGGCAGCCGAAGTGGACCAAGAGAGGTACCACAGATCCCAACAGGGAGCCAGGTCTACTCCTTGCACTAGGCAGAGAAAAACTGAGCTAGCTGTAGCAGGGTGGAGGGTTGCTGCCAGTGGGGACTGCCCCCTGGGAGGGGCTGTGTCTGTCTGTTGTTTTTTTGCTGTTAGAACTGCCTGTTCTGCCTAGTCACTCCTGAAGAGGGCATCATACCCACTTGTCCATGAGCTGCTGTGCCCGTCAATGAACGAAAGAAAAATGTGATATTAGGCCCTCCTGGGCCTTTGCCCATACGCTACTTCCACCCGGGATACAAATGACTCTAGGGCTGCTCTCAGCGCAGCCATGGGAAGCTGGGGCTCTGAGGGACCTGTCCCCTCCATGAGGGGGGTCAGTGGGGGAGATGTGACCCTGAGGCTCCATCAGGAAAAGGGAAGACCCTGCAATACAAAAGATCTTTTGGCACTACTAAGGGATCCCCCAATGCTCAGGGTACATGTCAGCAGGGAGAGAGATCACAGGGACCTCCAAGGACTCACCCTACCCCTGGAGGAGCGCCACCTTTCAGCCCCAGCAACACCATGAACACCATCTCACTTCATATATCCCGGGCAGGAAGAGGAGAAAGAGGAAGAGGAGGAGCCCCGGCATGTCCATGAGGCTTCAGTCCTCCAGCCTCTCAGTAGACCAACGAAAAATGGCCACCATGACATCATCAGGCTACACAAACACGGCTGCCAGCCGGAGACCAGTGAAACCAATGGAAAATGGCTCCCGTGATGTCATTGGACTTCTCCAAGATGGCTACCGGCCATTTGACATGCTGAAGCATGCTGCCAGGATACTCTCTGCTTCTGTCAGGAACTGGTGTGAACAGAAATGTGTGAACTGCACAGAGAATACCTGATACAACGTAAAGTGAATAAAGTGATTTATTAAGGATATAAGTAAAATGGTGATCCAAATGCACATCTAATATAATAAACAGTGTAAACAACCACAGCAACAGAAATAGTGAAAACTGCTAAAACAGGTATAGGGAAATGTCCAAACCGTAAATGTAGCCAGGCCAGGGTCATGCACGGGAGATCAATCAGAGGGGGCAGGGAGCAAGATAAGGCAGAAACCAGGAACAGATGACGGAAAAGCCAGAGAGACAGGATCAGACTGCAGACAGGGGTCCAGGAGCAGATTCAGGGTTCAGGATACAGGGTTCAGGATTCCAGATACAGCATTCAGGATGGCAGATACCGGATTCAGGATTCCAGAAACAGCATTCAGGATTACAGATACAGGGTTCTGGATTCGGGATACAGAGGCACATGGAGGACAAAACACCAAGGCACTAAGCATATGGTAAACAGGGTTTAAATATCCTTCCTGTAACGAGCGTCAGGTGGTGACTCATGAGCCTCTGAATACTGGGAGACATCCGCTGGTGGACACTGGAACTGCAGCCCATGGATCCAGGAGCCACAGTGCCACCACCAGATGAGACCTTTACTGACACCCGCTGGTGGACACTGGAACTGCAGCCCATGGATCCCCGAGCCACAGCACCACCCGCTGGAGGGACTATTCCTAACAGCTGCTCTCTCTGCAAGGGGACCCACAAAGATACTGTAGCCCACTAGGCAGGATGAACACCTAGAGGACTCTACTGTGCACTCTGCTACCACTGTGCACTCTGCACTGGGGCCCCTAAACTGCACTATACCTCATGCTGCACTACACAGCAGGGCATGCACCTAGGGGTCCACTGCCCCTCTGCACTGGAACCCCCCTATACCGCCAGGGCAGGACACACACTCAAGCCCCTTACAGAGGGGGAATGAAGAGGGAGACCCCCCAGGGTCTCTGCCGCCTGTCCTGGGACCCCACTAGCTAATGGGGGAAGGGGGGGTCCAGCACAACTGAGGGACTTTAGGATGGGAGGAGGGATCCTACAGGCAGGTCTGACCATCCATGGAGAGTACCCGCATCCACCCCACCCCTGCATAGAAGGAGGGGGGACTGTACTTATCCCTTTCCACGACTGCGGGTATCGCTCCAGACAGGACCCTCGCCACCAAAGTGGGGTGTGTCGGCCAGGGGACACTGCGACTCGGACCAGAGCCCATTCCCTTTTCGTATGTGACCCTCTGAGACATTTAACTCGTGTGCCATCCTCCATCCATTGAGGCTATGTCATGGCCG
>BLSH010044455.1:79785-90414 GCA_018402905.1 Glandirana rugosa
GTAGGTACGCTACACTCCCTACAGGGTACAGCGATAGGCCGTGAAGTTCCTCCTATATGCTCCCCCGAACACAGAAAAAAAGTTGGACTGATCGGACATTGTAAATTGGTAAACGGATCCTCCCTTTAAAAATTTGAAAACTGTATGTACAATTTTAGAAGTAAAAAAAAAAAGAAATTTTCATGAAAAGTTTCGGGGTTTACGTTATATAAAAATTTTTCGGCTCCGGGTTCTCTTATTTTACCACCGACAGTGTGCTATTATCACGTCGTTATATTATCACGTCGTTTATTGTTTACGTTCAACAGTCCTTTTTTATGAGAATTTAATTAAAATCACGTGTGTTTATGTTAAATAACGGATTAGAAAAAAACCCCATTTTATATTTTCTGCATTTGTTATTTGCTGCACTATTATATTGCTGCACTATTATCGTGTGACAGCCACCATTTTATTCTCTTGGGCCTCGGCTTTTTAAAAATATATTGCATTTGGGGCTTTGAAAAGTACTTTTAAAGAAAAAAAAAAATGAAGATTTTAACATGTATGTCAAAAGTTTAAAAATTTCCCTCCTAGGCAAATGGTTAAATGTTACAGGCTAGTCAGGTTGAAAAAAAGACACAAGCCCCCTCGTATATCCTCCTTGAAGTGCCGGATAGCGACATGGGACATCCCTCACATCGCATGGATGGGTAATATTCATGCTTTAAAAATGTCCTTCCTTCCAAAGATTCTACAGTATATCCATTCAGGGTCCTTCCCATCCCTGTTCCCCTCATGTCCTCTGCATTTTACAAGGTATCGTCCTTTGTTTTATTTGGGTCAGAACTAGACCACGGCTTAATAGATCTCTTCTATACACACACCCAAAATTAGGGAAGGACTGGGAGTTCCCAATATTGCCAACTACTGTAATGCTGCCCAAATTGCCCCTATAGTCAAAAGTTGCTCCTATAGTCCAACTACACGCTGGCAGTTCGGCACTCTTACTGACATTCTGGGCACAGATCCTCTTTTTCTTCCATGTCATGGATCCCTCCTGTGAACCGTCCCAAACCCCTAAATCTGATCCTGCCCCATACCCTCACGGTTTGGGATTCCATTAAATACTCTCTGCGTCTGATCTCTCCACACCTTCCACTTTTACAGCTGTTCAACTGCCTGCTACTTCCACTTGGGTTGGAAAACGCCCGCAGTTTTCTTTTACAATAGGTTTATTAATATATAGTCCAGAAGTTACATACAGAATAAAGAGTACAAAGGATAGCATAATGTACAGTACATCAATTGAAATTGTATCGTAACAGGAATATTGCAAAAGACTTATGCCTGCTGCCAAACTTAGAGTGCCCCGGATGCCTACAGGGACTATCATGTATTTATGAATCCGCCTAGCATCAACACAGACATGAAATACATCAATATTAATTATCTGTATCAAACCTTCTGGAGAGAAGAAAGAAGAAGAAGTGAGTAAAGAAAAGTAATAGTAATAAAAAAAGAAAAAGGAAGAAAGTGGAAAGAGACTGAGCTAGGAGTAGAAATAAAGATAAGGAACTCAGGTGGTCCGCGGGGGGGGTAGGTCCGAGGGGGTTCAGATCTGAAGCAGTAGGTTATCAAATCTAGAGGGCATAACATGTGTGACCCATGGGTGCCAAATCTTGAGAAATTTATCGTGTGTGTCCGAAAGGATAGCTGTTAACTTCTCATTTATCATGATGTCATTCATACGATTCTTCACTGCCTCGAAACTAAGCAGAGGGGTCTTCCAGGCCCTCGCAATAGTTAATTTAGTGGCAGTAAAAAGATGCTGAGCCAACTGTCGCTCCGGACGTAATAATTCTATAGTTGCTTTACCTAATAGGGCCTCATATGGATCACGTTTTATATTAACCCGAAACATAGTCCTAAGAAGGGCATATATCCTAGTCCACAGCCTACGTACCCTTGGGCATGTCCACCAAATATGGGCCATTGTCCCTTCTTGAGTACAGCCCCTGAAACAGAGTGGAGAATGAGATGGGATAAAGCGTGCAAGTCTGGCCGGTGTATAATACCACCTATACAGTACTTTATACGCATTTTCTAAGAATAGTACATTTCTAGAAGTTTTTGACAAGGTAAGAGACATTGCTTGCCAGTCTTCTGGATCAAGCTGTCCGCCCAATTCCCTCTCCCATTGTTGGTGATATGTTCTTACTGGGGGTTTTTCCCAGTTATTATGGATGAATAAATTAGTGATATCAATCCCGATGTATGGGGCCTGGATCTACAAATGCTTTCAAAAGGAGTTAGAGTGTATGGGGTACAACGCGATTTAATCAATTGCTGTAAGAAATGCCTCAACTGCATATAGCGAAAATGTTCACGCAAGGGGATGTCATGGGAAGAGCGCAAAGTCTCAAAGGTCATTATCCTAGTAGGGGTGAACAACGAATGAACATCTGTGAATCCATTCGCCGTCCACCACGAAAACTGTTCTGGGTTTTCCAGCCCTGGTAAAAATAAAGGACAAGATATAATTCGCAGCAGGGGGAGGTGAGGGGATATAAGATTCGCTGAATATTTAATGGAGTCCCATACGTTCAGCGAATGGGTCAGAGATAGTCCAAGTGATGTCTGGCGATGTCCTGGGGGAGTCACATCAGAGAGGCATGTGGTATGGGATCAGAATATACAATGTCAATGGTAGCCCACAGTGGTAACTGAGATGTCTCATGTAGGTGAGCCAAAGGTGCTATGTTTGCCGCCGTATAATAAGCCTGCAAGTTTGGTACTGAAAGTCCGCCGTTAATTTTCTTAGCATACAGGATTTGCTTATTTATGCGTGGCCTCGTAGAACCCCATATACATTTCAAAACTTTCCGCTTCTCAAAATGTGGGCTGGAATTTTGACAGGGAGTACTCTGAAAGCATATAGTAGCTTCGGGAGGTAGGTCATCCTTATCGCCACTATCCTCCCAAACCAGGAAAGAGGTAAATGTGACCAAGATTCTAATAATTCCGAGAGTTTGTTAAAAAGGGGCGGAAAATTTGCCTTGTAAAGGTCATTGTATGCTGAAGTCAGACGTACGCCTAAATAAGGTAAAGAAGCGGGCCACTGAAAAGGAAATGCCGATTTCAGGTCCAGCAGGACCGGTTGTGACAAATTTATAGATAGAGCTCTAGATTTGGATGGGTTTACTCGCAAACCTGACAATGCCGCAAAAGAATCCAATATGGGAAATAAGTTCGGTAGTGAAATCCTAGGGGAGGTTAACATTAATAAAATGTCATCTGCAAACATTGTCATCTTGTGAGAAGAGCCAGCCACATCAATTCCTTTAATATTGGGGTTCAATCTGATAGCCTCCGCCAGGGGCTCCAGGGCCAAGATAAAAAGAAGAGGCAAAAGCGGACAACCCTACCGGGTTCCTCTTGCAATGGAAAAAGTGTACGATTCAAAACCGCAATATCTAACTTTAGCCCTAGGAGAACTATAAAGAGCTGACATCCATTTAAGAAAAGCGGTTCCAAATCCATAGCGGCGGAGAACCGCCATGAGATAAGGCCAAGACAAGGTATCAAATGCCTTGTTCATGTCCAAAGACAGGAGCATCGATTCCAAGGCACGACTGTGAGCTATTTGTTGTAGCTGCAGGATTCGTCTAATGGCATCTCCTGCCTCTCTCTGAGGCACAAATCCTACCTGGTCTTTTTTAATTAAGCGGGGCAAAAAAGAGTTTAATCTATGGGCTAGGATTTTCGTTAAAATTTTCATATCTACATTAATTAAAGATATGGGTCTGTAATTAGCCCAAGAGGAGTGGTCCCGATCTGGCTTAGGGAGCATTACCACATTCGCTGTCATCATATCGGGCGTAAAGTTTTGGCCATGTTGAATAGAATTAAACATTGATGTCAAATGGGGGGCTATGACGTCTGCCATTTTCCTGTAAAAAAGTACCGTATATCCATCTGGGCCAGGTCTTTTGCCTACATTTAGCTCTTTAATGCATTGTAGGACTTCCGAGACTTGGATGGGCTTATCCATTAAGGAAATCTGGGCATCACGCAAAGTAGGGAGCGACAACTCGTCCAGAAAAGATTCTATAGCTGCGTCATCCGTCCCCACTGTGGGTGAATATAATTTAGTAAGACGATAGCGAAATTCGTCCAGGATCTTTACTGGATTACTAGTAAGTACATTATTTCTGGTTCGTAATGTTATGGGGGTAAATTTTGGTGCAAACGTGCGGAGTCTATTAGCTAGCATTCGATTTGGCCAGTTAGCTTTTGCATACTACCGCTGACGGGACCATCTCAACGTTCGTTCGGCTGCATCCGTAAGGCACAAGTTCAATTCAGTACTCAATTGATCCAGTGTCTTTCTGTGGGCTTGTGTGGGGGATTTTTTAAATATATCAGAGGCTTGCTCTACGCGTGCCTCCAACTCTTTCTGGCGGCTGAGCCTGTCCCGTTTGCATTTAGAAGCTACTTGTATTATGTGACCCCTCAGGAATGCCTTGTAGGCCTCCCACAATGTTACCGGGGATGAAACTGAGCCAGTATTGACCCGAAAATATTCCTCCGTGGCCTTCCGGATACCCGTCTGGATATCCTTAATAGATAAAAGGGAATCATTCAGTAACCAGGGGGAACATTGAGGTTTCTCCAGAATTGAACGGCATACTACCAAGACTGGATCATGATCTGACCATGGTACATTTAGAATAGCGGTCGAAAGGACCAAGGGGAGATGGTTCCGTAACGTAAACATGTGGTCAATTCTGGAGTGGGAATGGTGGGGAGAGGAGTAGTACATATAATCCCTGCCCTGGGGGTGTAACTCCCTCCAAATATCCACCAGGTCATGCCTCTGTAATGACTGGGCAAATTTTTGCGCGTCTATAGATGGGGCTGTGTGGCTGGGAGGTTACTTTTCCTTTGAGGGGCTTAATGGAACAGTGGAATCCCCGCCAGCAGTAGCATGCCTTTAGAATGAGAAGCCAGAAGATCACAAATATGTGACAAGAAGGGACCCGGGGACACATTTGGGGCGTAATATGTCAAGATTGTAACATCAGCATCCTGTATAGTGCCCTGTAGTAACAAATACCTGCCCTCAGGATCAGCTATTTGTTTAATACATTTAAATGAGACCGATTTGCGAAAGAACTCCCCTCTGCTTAGTTGGGCCATTAGCCATGAATACTAGGGGGTATTTGCTATCGAAGTACTTAGGGCTGGAGGCAGTGGAAAAATGCGTTTCCTGTAGGCACGCTATATCAATTCGTTGTTGATTGAAGTATTTAAAGGCTTTTACCCTTTTAGGAGGGGAGTTGAATCCCTGAACATTCAGGGATAACCAGTTCAGTGTCATGTTAACGCTGGGTTCACACTATCCGACAAAAAAACGGTCTGACTTTGATCCTACTTTGCTGTGCGATTTACGGTCCTACATAGGGTCAAAGTCTGACCGTTTGTCTGTGAACAGGGATCCGACTTTGATCCCGACGATGCCAGGCACTTTGTGCTCTGGGGATCATGAAGGGGAACTCCACGCCAAATTTAAAAAAAACTGCCATGGGGTCCCCCTCCAGGAGCATACCAGGCCCTTTGGTCTGGTATGGAGTTTAAGGGGAACCCCCACGTCAAAAAAACGGAGTGGGGTCCCCCCCACAATCCATACCAGACCCTTATCCGAGCTCGCTGCCCGGCAGGCCAGGAAAGGAGGTGGGGACGAGCAAGCGTCCCCCCCCTCCTGGACTATACCAGGCCGCGTGCCCTCAACATGGGGAGTATGGGTGCTTCGGGGCAGGGGGGCTCTGCGCCCCCCACCCCAAAGCACCTTGTCCCCATGTTGATGAGGACAAGGGCCTCTTCCCGACAACCCTGGCCGGTGGTTGTCGGGGTCTGCGGGCGGGGACTTATTAAAATCTGGAAGCCCCCTTTAACAAGGGGGCCCCCAGATGCCGGCCCCCTACCCTATGTAAATGAGTATGGGGTACATCGTACCCCTACCCATTTACCTGGAAAGAAATATGTACACAAAAAAAACACACAGCTTTTTAAAATATTTTATTAAATCAGCTCCGGCGGTCTTCTCCCCTCTCCAGTGTCTTCTTTCTTCGGCTCTTTTGCGGGGTCTTTCATCTTCTGAGGGGTCTTCTTTCTTCTCCTTCTCTGCGGCGTCTTCTGCTCTTTTGCCGGTCTTCTCCGCTATCCTCTTCCCTCTCTTCTTCTTCCCATGTTGACACGACGAGATCTCCTTCACGAATGCCCTCTCCGCTCTGTGCTGTGCCTTATATTGGCATGGGGCGTGGCCACCAGATGACATCACCTGGAGGTCCCGCCCCATATGAGGTCACATCCTGGAGGCGGAGCTGTGACCTCAACATGGGGACAAGGTGCTTTGGGGTGGGGGGCGCAGAGCCCCCCCCGCCCCAAAGCACCCATACTCCCCATGTTGAGGGCACGCGGCCTGGTATGGTCCAGGAGGGGGGGCACTCGCTCGTCCCCACCCCCTTTCCTGGCCTGCCGGGCTGCGTGCTCGGATAAGGGTCTGGTATGGATTTTGGGGGGGACCTCACGCTGTTTTTCGGCATGGGGTTCCCCTTAAAATCTGTACCAGACCAAAGGGCCTGGTATGCTCCTGGAGGGGGACCCCATGCCATAAAAAAATATGGTGTGGAGTTCCCCTTCAAGATCCCCAGAGCACAAGTTGCATGCCAAAGTCGGATCAGTGAAGACACTGATCCGACTTTGATCCGACTTCAATGCCTTTCAATGGGCTGAAGTGGGATCAAAGTCGGACAAAAGTAGTACAGGAACCTTTTTCAAAGTCGGTCCGACTTTGAAAAACACAAGTCGGAGCAGTTAAGACAGCTCTCATAGGGAATCATTGTTTTTGTGACGTAATGCAACTTGTGCTCCACATGTAGGTCCGAGAATCGGACTAGTGTGAACCCAGCCTAAATGAGCGCCCGTGCTCCAGTATCCCCCCCCCGAACCCAAACCCCGCGGACACATAACGGAAAAAGAAGTAAACACAGAAGAAGAGCAAAGAGTGGTGCAATAGAAAAAGAGAATGGATCACTTCTACGCACATGAACGGACTTAATGATGTCTTATATCACAATGATCCAAATAATAAAATGCAAAACAGTGGTGGGACAAAAAGCCCACTAAAGGGTCGGAAGTCGGAGGTCCAACACAATTCGGGGCGCAATAGCCCCACGGAACAATCCGGCTCGGATAGTCAACATAACTAGTGAAAATAATAAACAAACATTACACAATAGAATAAGTGCTTCACAGAGCAAAAAAGGAAAAAGACAAAAAAAAAAAAGGGAAGAAAAAAAGGGGGTCGGGCTTCTTCTGAACCTAAAAGGCCTAACCAGACAGGCCTAACTTACCCTATTCCCTGAGTCCGGCACTCCCACCTAGGCGGGAGTGCCAGGGGTCGGGAGTCAGAGAACCCCCAAGTTTTTCCCCCCGCCTACACGATATTATGGCCCTTGTAAAATGGCATTTGGAACCAGGGGTCCCACCAGTTCCTTCCACCCCGTAACAGAAACGCCCCATACAGTCCGCAATATAGTCTATTTAAGCCTGGTAGTAGTTCCATCACAGGGTGGAGTGATTGGAGAAAATATCTAAACAGATTGTAAAACAAAGCAGAAGTTCTTTCTCCATGTGGGAGCTGGTGTGCACCCGTCAAAAATTCCCTTTTTAAACCTCGCCTTTTATCATTACCGATGGGGGCATGCACAAAAAAAAAAAAAAAAAAAAAAAGGGGAAAGGTTGTTGAAGAGGGAGAAGGGGAAAAAATCCACAGTCCCGGCCCCCATGAGGAGCAAATCACTGCCCATCACCACCATCTCTCTAGTGGGGCAGCGAAGGGCAACTACTCCCCAGGTGCGGGGCCAAAAAAGAAAAAAAGAGGAAAAAAAAAAAAAGGTGGGTGGGGGAGGAGAATTCGAGGGGGGAAAGTGTGTTCGCCCATCGGAATCCAATGTCTGAGAAGAATGTTCAAATAGAGACCATAGTCGTAGGGTCTGTTGTAGAATAGTAATTGACCAATTTCAATAAAGAGGAGATCAGTGCAGTGCAAAAGAAAAGAAGAGGACTAACGACCACATTTTAGCCATCGTCATCACGGTCACTTATCAGGGACCTCCTGGAAACGTTGTGCCTGGAGCGTTGGGAGCGCCTGGGATCCCCGCTGCGACCGCTGTGATAGCTCACGGGTGGGCTGTGATGTTCTGGAGCGGGACCCCGAAGGTGCTGTGACTTGCTGTGAGGGAGGAAGGTCAAACTGCAGCTCCTGAAATATACGTTTCATATCAGAGGGAGAAAAGGCATGGTGTCAGCGACTTTGATAAGTAAAGGACAGTTTGAAAGGGAATCCCCATTTGTATCGGATCCCCTGGGATTGCAACACTTGTAGATAGGGTTTCAGGGCTCTTCTTCTGGCAGTTGTGCCAGGGGCAAGATCAGCAAATAGTTGCAGGGCATTGCCCTGGAATGACATGTCCTGGCACTCCCTAGCCGCCTGAATTAGTTTTTCCTTGGTTCGGTGGAAATGGAATTTAATAATGACATCCCTAGGCGGGCCCTCTGTGGGTTTGGGGGCCAGGGATCTGTGGATTCTATCGAATTCCAATCTCTCAGGCGGAATATCAGGAGCAAGCTCTTGGAAAAACGCTGTTGCAGTGCCCAATAAATCAGTTATGGATTCTGGGATCCCTCGGATCCGAACATCCCTACGTCCCTACTGTCCCTACGTGTCCTATTTTCAGCGTCTTCAAGCTTTTCATGGAGGGAAGCTAGTTTTGCCTGCAGTTTGTCCACTTCTTCCTCATGTCCCTCTAATACTGTGGTAGCCAAGTCCATTCTCTGTTCTAACTGGTTAGTGCAATGGCCTAACTCTTTTAAGCCCCTGACCAGGTCTGCAGAAAGCTTGCGGGAGGCCGCGGTAATTTCATCTCTCACTATGGAGCGAAATTTATTTAGCAGTGCCTCAGAGTCTATAGCCTGGGGGCTGTGAAAGGCAGAGGGAAATTGCTGCAGGCTGTCGTCTGAGTGCCTCGAGGCATCATCCGGCTTAGGGGGCTCGAGCGCCATCTTACCTCTGCCTTTGCCTCTCCCTGCTGAGTAGGTCAGCTTCTGAGAACGCTTTGCCTGGCGACTCCGGGATGTATGGAGCATACCACCGGATCCCTGACGTGCAGGCGGCTGGAGGAGCGATTCCTTTGATGCTGTGGGCTTCTTGTCGCGGTGCTAACTGGAGAAAGATGTTCCGTCGGCGCGGAGCGAGGAGACTAAGCCGCCATCTTACTCGGTCCCGCGCATGCGCCACCCACGCCCGCAGTTTTCAATGGTGGATACACAAGGGTCTTACCATGGTCCGTTCTTACCACTAGGGGAATTAGTTTGTACCAGCACGTGTGACTCTTATGAGATCCCGAATCGAGACGCTTCCGATATATACAAATCCATCACTTTATGGAGTCATTAATAAAACATCATGAACTCCTGTTACTGTCAACCACTTTTGAAACTAGATGTCGTACCAACCCTACAACTCAGGATCTGATCTCTTTGTTGTATTCTTCTATACTGAACAATACAGGAACACCATCCCCCTTATACTGTGATATGTGGGCGAAAGACCTCGGCTGTGCCCCTCAACCCGAAGACTGGCATACAATGTGGGAATCCTCCTGTAATGTTTTGGCTAGGGATGCACAGATACTGGTATCGGTACCAATAATAGCCATTTTTGCGAGTATCGGTACTCGCGAAAATGCTCTGATACCGGAAACCGATACTGGAAGCGACGTCGCTTGGGAGCGAACCGCCTGCTCCTTCCTTCTGGCCAGTGCCATCCCCAACTCCTCCTCCCAGTGGCATTGCTAGGTGCAGGCCTGCCCCATGGGCCGGGCTGCCTGTACTAACAGCCCACCAGCCTTGTCTCCACTCTGCACACCTTCCTCCTCCAGCTCTGACTCCTGGCCACACAGAGCGCTAGATCCGGGCTCTCCCTGGCTGAATCCTGAGGCTGAGAGGAGAAGGTGCAGACTCTCTTCCATGCAGGGTGTCTCCTGTACCATGCATGCAGTCTCTGGCTGTCTCCTGTACCATGCCTGCAGTTACTTCTGCCTGTTGCCTCTTCCTTCCCTCCACCAGCTGCCCCCATCTCAATAACCCTCCTATCCCTATCCTCTTCCCCCCCCAGCGATCACAGCCTTTTCCATCCCAACTCTCAAACCCCACCCTCAACTACCTTGCCCTCACTTTCCCTCTACTCCAACCCTGCCGTCACCCAACTCTCTAACAATCACCCCTTTTCCTAGGCAATAGGTATCGGTAATTGGTATCGGCGAGTACCTGCAAAAAAGTATTGGTACTCGTACTCTGTGTTAAAGAAATGGTATCAGTGCATCCCTAGTTTTGGCCCTTAAAAACTCCTTTAAAGTTATGTCCCACTGGTACTTCACACCAGCAAGGAACGTGAAATGTATAGTATCATACTCGGCCAATTGCTTTAGAGGTTGTTCAGATTTGGGCAACATGAACCACATATGGCGGACCTGCCCCAAGTTTCAGAGGTAATGGATTAGGGTGTACACTCTGGTCGATACA
>BLSH010044455.1:95886-113058 GCA_018402905.1 Glandirana rugosa
CGTGACTGTGGTCGTGACTCTATCAGTATCTCAGTGCTGGTGTCAGTGCTCAGTATCTCAGTGCTGGTGTCAGTGCTTTTTCAGTGCTGGTGTCCATACTCTCTATCTCAGTGCTGGTGTCAGTACTCTCTATGTCGGTGCTGGTGTCAGTGTTCTCTCAGTGCTGGTGTCAGCGCTTTCTATCTCAGTGCTGGTGTCCGTGAGGGAGATAGCAATGGAGAAGCCAATTAGCAGGCAGTGCCAGCACAGGAGGATCAGCACTGGACTGGGCTCGGACCTCCCGACCCCGCAGTGGAGCCCTGCATAGGTGGGGATGAGGGTGGCGTGTAAGGAGGGATCCAGGGCTGTAAGTCATAGGTGGGCAGTGGGCACACTGGCAGAGGACAGACCTGTCCTGTGTGTGGAACTGATGATCAGGAGGAGGAGAGTCTAGGGGATGGGGGAGGGGATGAAGGTAAAGGCCAGTGGCTCTTGCTGAAAATGCTGCAGATGCTCCCCCATGCTGGTTGGTGGTCGCTGGCTGCAGAAGGGAGTTGTCCCATAGACTGTAGCTCTGTCTCTCCCCCCAGATGGAGCCGCTGATCCCCGCCATGATTGACAGCCCTGGGAGAGGGGCCGACCGGACAGCACTTCTTTCCTACCTCCTTCCATCAGCTCCATGCAGCCCTGGTGAGGCCTCTTCCCCATCGGGACCCTTCTCTTCCCCTCCTCGCCAATTAGCAGATGCCTCCTCTGGGTGTGTGGGGATCGCTCCGCGGAGCACTCCAGTGGGGGGGGGTGATCTGCATCTCCGGAGCGGAGCAGCTCTGGCTGCTGGAATAAGTCTCATCCCATTCTCCTCCCCCAGACAACACAGCGCTGGCCCCGTCTCCTCCCCAGGACACAGCCACGGCTCCTTCCTCTCTTTCTATTCACTGCCTAACTGTGGAGCTCACAGGCATCATGAACGCTCGGCAGACCGGAGTGCAGTGCTGCAGCACTGTTGGCAGCAGAGTCGGCTCTTCAATTAGGCAAATTAGGCAGTCGCGAGGCCCCTGTCAGTGTGAGGCCTTAGGCGACCGCCTAATTTGCCAAATTAGAGAGCTGCCTCTGTCGATACAGTTCTCCAAGTAAATTAATGGAAGGACCCACGGGCAGTCCTAATGCATAAACCTATCACGGATGTTTCCCATTGGGAATGCACCCTAATTACTCATATCTTTATGGCGAGGCAAACAATAGCGCAGTCATGGAAAACGCCACTTCTAAGTTTTGAAGAGGTTAAAAATGTCAACGCTCATAAATGAAAGATTGACGGCGATCCTGGGAGATACATACAACAAATTTCAGCGGATCTGGCAACCCTGGTTAGCCCACTTCCTTATTTCCCATATGACCTTCCGCTTCCTTGAACTGTGATGGCTCGATGTGACATAGCCTAGAACCCCTGGGGTATCCATTTCCCTTCCTCTTCTTTCTCTTATTCTTCCATTTTCTCGTTGCACAAATTCCCTCTTTGTTGGGCCTCTATGGGTTCTAGATGAGCAACAGAGGCCTCACCAGTTTATTTCCTTCACCCCTCCCTAAAAGCAGGGTTTGTTTTTTTTGTTTCTCTCTCCCGGCCTCTTGCTCAAATCTTTTATTTGGGTTACAGAATCACTAGTTGCTAGCGGATTGGTAAGCATGATACTGACGTGATTGCCTTGAAGTTGTCTCCATTCACAGAAAATGTTCACCTTTAACATTTCAAACTGTTGCTTACCTCTCACTAAAGCGGAGCTCTACCCAAAAGTGTAACTTCTGCTCGTCAGATTCCTCCCCTCAGGTGTCACATTTGGCACCTTTCGGGGCGGGGCGGGGGGAAACCCGTCATTGACAGGTGTCCTTTTCCCCACATTCGGGAGCTTGGGCTGTGGCCGTCAGCATCCCGGCTCCCTCCTCCTCCTCCTGTAAGTGTAGCTGATGACTTTTTAAAAGGGCGGCAGACCTCCATTTTAATGGACTCTTCAAAAGCTTTGCTCTAATCCAGTTTTACGGTGTTATATGATTGTTTCCGTCCTAGCCCTAAATTTAGGGAAGATTATCTGTTCAATGTGTATTGATATCTTTTATCACCATTGTGACCATGTAATGTTTCTACCTTTTCTACTATTGAAAAAATCAATACATTTCAGTAAAAGAAAAAAGACACAAGTCCATCTAGTTCAACCAATAAAAAAAGTATACAATCCCATATACATAATTCTATACCTACAGCTAATCCAGAGGAAGCAAAGCATGATCCAATTTGCTACAGCAGGGAAAAAAAATTCTTCCTGATCCCCCAAGAGGCAATCGGCTGTTTCCTGGATCAACTTTACGTATAAATGTTACTACCTAGTTATATTATGTACATTTAGAAAATAATCCAGGCCTTTTTTAAAGCAATCTACTGAGCTGGCCAGAACCACCTCTGGAGGGAGTCTAATTCCACATTTTCACAGCTCTTACTGTGAAGAAACCTTTCCGTATTTGGAGATGAAACCTTGTTCTCCGTGATTACCTTAAAGTGAACTACTCAACACCAAGTTCACTATATGGACCCCTTTTTGTATTTGTACATGTTGATCATACCCCCCCTTAATCTCCTCTTCTCAAGAGAAAATACATTTAGTTTCTTTAATCTTTCCTCATAGCAGAGCTCCTCCATGACTCTTATCAGTTTGGTTGCCCTTCTCTGCACTTTCTCCAGTTCCCTGATATCCTTTTTGAGAACTGGTGGCCAAAACTGAACTGCATATTTCAGATGAGGTCTTCCTAATGATTTGTACAGGGGCAAAATGATCTCTCTCGCTCTCTCTGGAGTCCATGCCTCTCTTATTACAAGAAAGGACTTTGCTTGCTTTGGAAACCGCATCTTGGCATTGAATGCCATTAAGCTTATGATCTACCAAAACCCGCAGATCCTTCTCCACTATGGATTCCCCCAGTTGTACTTCCCCTAGAATGTATGATGCATGCATATTCTTAGCCCCCAAGTGCATAACTTTACATTTATCAACATTAAACTTCATTTGCCACGTTGCCCAATTAAACAGTGCATTGAAGTTGGCTTGTAAGTTGGAGACATCCTGTAAGGATGTTATTCTACTGCATAGCTTGATGTTATCTGCAAATACTGAAATGGTACTTTTAATCCCAGACCCTATATCATTTATAAGGATATTAAAGAGTAAGGGCCCCAACACTGAACCTTGGGGTACACCACTAATAACCTTAGACCATTCAGAGTAAGAATCATTAACCACTACTCTCTCAATTCTGTCTTTTAGCCAGTTTTCTATCCATTTACAAACTGATCTTTCTAAGCCTGTAGACTTTACCTTACACATTAGCCGTGTGTGGGGAACTGTGTCAAACACTTTTGAAAATATCCAAATATTCTACATCCACAGCCACTCCTCTGTCCAATCTTTTACTTACCTCCTCATAAAAAAAATCAGATTTGTTTGACAACTTCTGTCTTTCAGGAATCCATGCTGTCAGTTGCTTAACCACTTCAATACTATGCACTTAGAACACTTTACTACCAGACCAATTTTCAGTTTTCAGTGCTGTTGCGCTTTGAATGACAATTGCGCGGTCGTGCGACGCTGCACCCAAACAGATTTTTTATCATTTTGTTCCCACAAATAGAACTTTCTTTTGGTGGTATTTGATCACCCCTGCAGTTTTTATTTTTTGCGCTACAAATAAAAAAAGACCGAAAATTGTGAAAAAAAATTCTATTTTTGGTCACAAAACTTTGTAAATAAGTAAATTTTCTCCATTACTGGTGGCACTGATGAGGCTACACTGACAGGCACTGATGTGGCAGTACTGATTGGCACTGATGAGGCGGCACTGATGAGGTGGCTCTGATGATGAGGCACTTATATGCAGCGATGATGAGCACTGTTAGGCAGCACTGATAAGCAGCACTGACTGGTACTGAGAGGTGGCACTGATATAGAACACTGATGGGCACTGATATGCAGCACTGACGGACACTGCTAAGCGGCACTGATGGGCACTAATAGACAGCACTGATTATCACTCATAGGCGGCACTGGACACTGATAGGTGGGCACTGGTAGGTGACAATGGTGGGCACTGATATGTGGCACTGGTATGCATTGATAGGGGCACTGATAGGGGCACTGGTGGGCATATACACTGATAGGGGCTCATTCCCTGGTGGTCTAGGGTGGCATCTGAAGGTGGCACTGTGTGCCATCCACACTGGGCACTATGTCACTTACCTGGTGGTCTAGGGGGATCCTCCTGGTGGTCCAGATCGGCTCCCTGGTGGTCCCTGGTCGGCTCCCTGGTGGTCCTGGGTGGACACATTCCTGGTGGTCCCTGGGTAGGCTCCCTGGTGGTCTAGGGTGGCGATCCGAGGGAGGGCTGTGCTGATAAATTATCAGCACAAACCCTCCCTGGCAGGGATGCAGCCGATCGGCTCTCCACTCATCAGCTCTGCAGACCTGAGTACAGGAAAGCCGATAAACGGCTTTCCTGTGTTACACTGTGACCAGCCGTGATTGATCACGGCTGGTCACATGGTAAAGTGCTTCGGATCGAAGCGCTTTACCGAGATCGTCGGTATTGCGGGGGGTCAGACTGACCTCCCACACCACCGATCGCTGCGATGCGCGCCCCTCTGGGCGCGCGGCGGCTTGTTATCCTGAGGACGTCATATGACGTCCAGTCAGGATAACTAAGCCACTTCCCGGCTGTCATTTTGCATACGGCGGTCGGGAAGTGGTTAAAATATTTTTTTTCAGCAAGAACTCATCTGTGTGTTCTTTTATTAAAGAGAAAAAAAAACATCCCCCTCTGGGTGATCGATGTACATCGCAACGATTATAACTTTTGTTGCAGATTCTTATCTTCTGTTATTCTGAAGAAATATCTGATTGTTCCTCTGTGTCCCTGGGCTGAGTGAGTCAAATGGCAGTGGTTTCATAATTATCAGCTGTGCACCTGGCAGGGCATCAATGAGGAAATCTGCTGAGCTTGCATCCCTTTAGATGTGTTCCTATTGGGAGTCTCACCAAAAATGTAATTTTTGTTCCAGGGGATGCCAGAAATTTGACTTGTATCTTAGTGTAGACTTCTGGGAAAATCAGTGAGCCAATTACATAAACAGGAAATTATGTTTCTGGGGTAAGTTCAGTACACAATCTGAGTACAGAACAGCTTCAGGAAGCCATATTGCGTTGCATTTTTTTAAATCAGGTAAAATCTTTATTGAAAAAGTTTGACAGGTGACAAGGTATAGATACACATAGGACCATACATATGGGGTCCAATCAGCATTAATCAATACATATATTGCAGCTCAAAAGGTGCATGTTGAACATAATATATAGACCGAGTAAGATAGTTTTTGGTACAAGAGGATAATCTGCACCTATCAGATACCATATCACTCATCACCTAAGGTATACATTGGTCTCCATGCAAAACAAGCATGTAATAACAATAGAAAAAAAAAAAAAGAGAACAGTAAAAACTAAACCTTTACAACATTAGTTTTTCCCTCTTTGCCAGAATGCTGCATTTCCCCACATTCCCCCACACCCAGGACATACTTATTTTCCCATCCCTATGTGAACAAATACCAAATGATCATCTTCGTGCAGAGGATAAGACATAAAGGCTTTCCTTGGATATAGCATCAAAAGGCCTCAGTAAGCCTATTATCAGTGATATAGTAATCTGTCCAGGACAAGCCTCGAGGGAGCCAGGCCAGGTGTATCTAACCAACAATCCCAAATATTACTAAATTTCAGGGGAGACTTCCTGTGATAGTAAGTATGTTTTTCCCTAATAAGGGTACCATTCACCGAGCAAATCAACTGTGCACGTGTAGAAGGGTGCGGGGACATCAACAGTCTCGCTATCAGTTTTTTAGCAAGGTACAATAAACGGATTAGGGCTATATAGGTGTGTGGAGTATACATTTCTTCATGTAATCCACCCAACAGAAAGGTCAATGGATCTACATTCAGCTGAACCTGGTATGCTCTATTTATAGTGGAGATAACGTTATTCCAATATATTGTCAATTTGGGGCATTTCCAGAGCAGATGGATAAAATCGCCGAGGTGGGTTTGACATTTAGGGCAAATAGGGGAGGGGAGGCCTTCCCCAGGCATGGAACTGCACCGGCGTCCTATATACGTGGTGCAAGTCAATGGGATAGTTTGTGAGTGGCAGACACAGGAACCAGAGGACCCGTTGCTAATATCTGTTCCCATTGTTCCTCATTAATATGCCCGACCTCCGTATCCCACAAGGTAGTAGATCCGGAGCCTGTATATGAGAAAGCAAGGTGGCGTAGATTGTTGAAATAATGCCCCTCTTCTCCCTCTCCATAAAAACGGATTAGAGAAAAGAAGAGTCGCATAGGTGCATGGGGGTCTGTCTACTCTGTACCCATAGGGCATGTCTCAACTGTGTATATTGATGTTGAGAACTTCTTGGTAGTGGAAATTCCTCTGATAATTTATTCAAGGTTTATATTCCTGTCTCATTGTAGCCCTATGAAATATATTTAACTCCCGTCCGTTTCCAGCCAGTGAGAGTACCTAGCCTCTCTAATTCTACATATAATCTATTATGCCATAGGGGAGTATGTGGAAGGAAGCCAGTAAGGCCCAATCTCTAACAGGATTGTAGGACACAGACGGGATGGCAGAGAATCCCATCTCCGTATGTGACGAGGCTGAATAGTCGAGCTGTGAGGGAATCACCAAACCCCTAGAGGGGTCCACAGTGGATGCCACATTCCAGCCTGTGAACTGTTGCATCTGGGCAGCTAGAAAATAAGTTTGCACACGTGGAACGGCCATTCCCCCTGATCTTTAGGGTACTGTGGGGTTTCTAATTTTATATGGGCTATACCTTTTTTCCAGATAAGGGCACGAAATTGAGAATCTATTTTATGGAACCAATATGCAGGTATCCATACTGGAGAATTCTGGAGTATGTATAACAGCTGAGGGGCCAATATCATTTTCATGAGATTTACCCGACACGTGACTGATAGCGGAAGTTTGCACCAGCTGTCACATTTATGCCTACATTTAAGTAGGAGAGGTTTCAAATTGAGGGGGATATAATCTTGCGGGTCTTTCGTTACCATTATTTTCAAATATTTAAAGGACGTAACTATCTGTATTTCAGAGAGATGATCTGATAAATTTAAAGGGGTTGAATCCAAGGGGAGCAAGCCGGATTTGTGCCGATTAATTGCAAATCCCGAATAGTCTTCAAATTTTTGATGATTCGCTTTGCTTCCACCAGGGAGCTAGCGTTATCACCCAAATATAACAGAGCGTCATCCGCATAGAGTGAAATTTTGTTTTCCCTATCGCCCCGCTTAAAGCCCACAACCAAGGGTGAGGCCCTGATCATGGCCATGAGAGGCTCCACTGCAAGGGCAAAAAGAAGGGGGGACAACGGGCCCCCCTGCCTAGTGCCTCTAAACAGACAAAAGGGCTCTGACAAGGAGTCATTAATTCTGAGACGCGCTTTGGGTTCGGTGTACAATAATTTCACCCAAGAAATAAACCGAGGTCCTAGGCCGAACCTACGCAGAACCGCCTATACTATAGATATTGCCATTCGATGCTGTCAAAGGTCTTGGCAGCGTCGAGGGAAAACATGGCACGAGCCCCTGGATTATCAACCGGGATTTGGGTATTTAAGAATAACCTCCTTATATTTAAGGCCGTATATCTAGCGGGTATAAACCCTGACTGATCTTCATGAATAAAATTGAGGCAATCTTTGCCAAGCGATTGGCCAAGACTCTGGCCAGTAGCTTGACTTCAGAACTGAGCAATGAAATGGGCCTATAGGATTCAGTTTGTAATGGGTCCTTCCCCTGCTTGCGAATAACTACTACAATTGCCTCATTCATCGATTCTGGAAGAGTCCCGGAATCAAGGGCTGAGTTTAGGGTTTTAAGTAGTGCAGGTAACAGTACTTCACTATATTGTTTGTATGTTTCAGCCGGAGAGGAGCATTAAGCATTTAGAAACCTGCACAGTCAGTCCTTGGCAAACGGCACTGATCCAGATACCCATCAATGTTATCACCTGTATGGGGCGATAAATTGCGGCAAAATATTTAGAGCAGCGGGAGAAAACGGTGGAGGGACATACATGTTAGCTAGTATACAGAGCAACCCATCCAGTTTGCATAACAGAAAAATAAATTGTCCCAGGTCATCTATTTTAGAGGACAAAAGTTGAAACGGGACCATGTTTGAGACCAGCACACTGACACCTCTTGAATAGGCTGAGTGAGGGGAGTGATACTGCGTTTGAAAGTTGCGATGTCTAAGTAAATGCAATGTATCCAGCTGCAGATGCGTCTTTTGTAGGCACACCACAGCCGGGTTGTGGCGTTTCAGGGTGGAAAACGCCACTCGATTCACGCCATCACTCAGCCCCCTAACATTCCAGGTAACTATGGTATGGTGATTAGCCATCAGATTCAGCAGATATATCTAGTGCACAATACCCCAGAGCCAGAAGAGGCATATGCATAGGTTGAGTTAGTACAAGAATAGTGATACAGTGAGTATATTGTGTCCAGTGCATGGTTGGTGTCCCAGGGTACATTGTAAGACCACAGGGGAGCCCACAAAAGCAAGGTGGGTTCAAAAGGATAAGTAACGGAAATGTCCTGGATGTAGGCCGAGAGGAAACATAGGTCCGCAGCACTCTGGCACAAAAACAACAAAAAACTAGTTCAAGTCCCAGGCTCACATCGACGACAATTGTCCACAGAGCTATGGGCAAGTACTCTCGGATAAATTTCTCAACAGGAGTACCACCGGGATGCAAGTCCCTCTTGGGGAGTCCACTCAGATGAATGCAATTGGGGGGCCCCAACGTCTCAAATCTGTTCTTTGATCCGATGGAACTTATTGATAACATGTGATCTAACTAGAAAAATAAGAGAACTTGGTTTACACATGGGGGCATCCGCCTGCCGAAAGTAAACATGGGCATCAAGAACAAGGTAGAGTGCTCTATAAGTTTCAGCCCACACACACTCACATTGCCTCAGGTCTTCTGGAGGCATTTGTTCTTTTCCTCCCTAAGGGAGCGTTCCTCCCTGTCCAGCCATTGCAGGGCAACTGACACTTTGTCAAAGAAATGAACTTCATCTCTGGCCACCACCCATAAACGAGCCGGGTAGAGCATTGCATATTGTATGTCCAGAGTACTTAAACATTTCTTTACATCAGTGAAATGGGACCTCTGCTTTTGGACCTCTGCCAAGAAGTCCAGAAATGAGGAGACCTTGGAGTTATCGATCACCAGGGCAGGGCCCAGAGAAGGAGCCTTAAGCAGTATTGCATCTCGGTCTTTATAGTTCAGAAATTTAAACAAGAAGGGCCTCGGGGGATGACCAGGTGGTAAAGGCCGAGAGGGCACTCTATGAGCGTGTTCCACAGAAAACATGGGGGGAAAAAGTGTCTTTCCCAAATATGTTAGTCAGCCAGTTCTCAATAAAAGTGGCAGGGTTTTCCCGTTCAGTTTTCTCCAGTTCTCCATATCGCCAAGTCTGACGGCTTGCTTGGCAGATAGAGATTGCTGGTAATGCATGTCACGCTGCAATGTCGCCCACTCATCACTCATCCTCCAGTGTGCCCAGGCGCCCCTCCAGTGCCAAAGTGTGGTCACAGAGTTTTTGCAAGTCATGGCGAATGAACGATATTTCAGTCTTTACCCCTTCAATTTAAGTAGTGAGCTCTGTAATCAAAGACTTGCAGGATATAACTGCCAGCAATAGGTCCCATAATGTGGGTTCTGGCTCGGCTGGGCCAGGAGCTTGTGTAGGCCGCGCTGCGGCATGTAAATCACTGGTACTCACTGTGTCCCAATCTAACATGGAAGTGTTCAGCTCTTCCAGCGGCACCGTGTCGTCTCCCTCAGTATGCTCATGGCAGCATTCGCTGGGTGATTCAGACTGCGCCAGGGGATCATTGGCTGCTGCCTTACCAAAGAACTTGGATGCTGCTTCCTTATATTTCTCCTGCGCTTGCCTTGTGGCACCGCCATCTTGGTTAGCAGTGTCTGCGGCCAGCCAGGGTCCAGTATTGCGCTTGGACATGGCAAGTCCGGGTGCCAAGGACAACCACACGTAGATGCACACTCAGGGGGTTCTCCAGAGCAATCCGTGAGTCGAAGAGAGAGTCGGGAGCTGTGCCCGCAGGATAAAAGTTCTGGATACACGGCGGAGCCCACTGCCAGTGCGCCCTTCTACATGTACCGCTAAGCCACGCCCCCCCCCCATATTGCATTGCATTTTCAGAAAATTACAGCAGCTGCAGATTGAAAAGGAAAGGGAATTTTAAATAACATTCAATTACAATATGACTTGTGTCGCAATTGTATACACTATAATTTTTTTTCTTTATTTGCTATTTTGCTATTTTTTTTCTCCATGAAAGTGTTACCCTTTAAACTCTCCAGTATCTTCCCAACTATAGAAGTTAAACTAACAGGTCTATAGTTACTTGGTATAGACGTTGATCCCTTTTTAAATATAGGCACCACATTGGACCTATGCCAATCCAGTGGTACTATTCCAGTCATTAAAAAATAGAAACAATGGCTTTGAAATGACAGAACTCCATTATTTTAGGGTCCGTGAGAGGATGTTATCTGGTCCAGGTGCTTTATCCACCTTTTATCTGTCTAAATATTTCTGGACCATATCACTTTTGAGCCATTGTGGATCATTTGGGGCTGTGTCAATACTATCCCCATTATGGACATGAGCTCCCCCATGCTCCTTTGTATACACAGAGCTGAAGAAAGATTATTTTGTAAAGGGCATACATGCTCAGACCTGACCTATTAATATATTTGAATAACTTTTTGGTGTTTGCCCTACTATCTTTTGCAATCTGTCGTTCGTTTTGAATTTTTGCATCCTTGATTTCCTTTTTACATAGTCGGTTATATTGTTTGTAGCATTTAACCAGTTCCCGACCGCGCCGTGTTTTCACGGCGGCAGTCGGGATGCTGAGCGCGAATAGCCGTAAATAGACGGCAATCTGCAATCAGCCACTAGGGGGCGCGCGCACCCGCCGCACTCCTGAGGAGTGTGCCCGCGGCTCGGGCGGACCCGATGTCCGGCGAGCCGCGATGAGTGGCCACAGGAAAAGAACGGGTAACCGCCGATGTAAACACGGCGGTTCCCCGCTCTGTTAGTAGGGGCATGGGTGATCTACTGATCCCTGTCACTGGGATCAGTTAGATCTCTCATGCCCATGTTAGCCCAACCCCCCCCACAGTAAGAACACACCCAGTTTACACACTTAACCCCTAGCTCTCCCCCCCAGGTTAACCCCTTCACTGCCAATGACATTTATACAGTAATCAGTGGATATTTAAATTTCTGATCGCTGAATAAATGTCAATGGTTCCAAAAAAGTGTCAAAAATGTCTGACATGTCCGCTGAAATATCGCATTACCGCTAAAAATCGCAGATCGCCGCCATTACTAGTAAAAAATAAAAAAAAATAAAAACCCCAGAAATGAATGATCATCCGTAAACGCGGCCACTTTTGCGCAAACCATAAATGCCAATTGCGATTTTTTTATCACAAATATGAGGAATTATATAAATCGGCCAAAAACTGTGAAAAAAAATGTTTTTTTATTTTTTTTTTTTGGATTTGAATTTTAGCAAAAAGTAAGAAATTTGGGTTTTTTTGCAATATGGTCGCTCTTCTTTTGTTTATAGCGGCGAACAGAAATGACGCAGCGGGGATCAAATACCACCAAAAGAAAGCTCTATTTGTGGGAAAAAAGGACGCAAATTTTGTTTGGGTGCAACGTCGCATGACCGCGCAATTGTCATTTAAAGCGATGCAGCGACGAATCGCAAAAAGTGCTCTGGTCCTAAAGCTGGAAACCCTTCCGGTTGGTAAGTGGTTAAACGATGATAGTGTTACTTCATTTTTATATTTTTGAAAGCTAATTTCTTATAATTTACAGTTTTTTTTAACTCTGACCGTGAGCCCCATAGGTTTTATTTTTAGCCTTTAAACTTATTGCCCATGAGAATATATTTTGCAGTGAGTATGCATACAGTTTTTTTTGAAGAATTTCCATTTCTGTTCTGTGTTCATTGATGCCAATATTCCATTCCAGTCTAAGCTTGGAGAGCAGTCCTAATCCTTGGAATTTTTTTTCTCTTAAAGTTAAGTATTTTTATACTTCCTGTATGTATTTGTTGCTTACAGCTAACATTAAATGAAATAATGTTATGGTCACTGCTACCCAGATGTTCTTTTATATGAATATTGGTAATAAGCTCTGCATGGTTTGAGATTACCAGGTCCAGCAGAGCATCATTCAGTGGCTCAAACTGGAACATAAAATTGTCTTGTAATGGGTTTATGCATTTTTGCCCTTTAACTGTTGCAGCAGTGCCATTACTCCAGTCAATCTCCGGGTAGTTAAAATCCCCCATGATCATCACTGTCCCAGACCTTTCTATCTGTGCAAAGAGCCAAGTCTCTACCTCTTCATTAGCAATGGGAGGTCTATAGCAAACTCCAATGATAACCTTTGTAGTACACACACACATGAACAGTTCCACCCATAATGCTTCAGACTCATCACACTTTCCATAAACTAGGTCCTCTTTCACACTCGCTTTGAGATCACTTCTCACATAGAGACAGACACCACCACCCCTCCATTTCACCCTGTCTTTCCAGAAGAGAGCATAGCCAGGAATATTAATATCTCAGTCATGTGAAGAATGAAGCCAAGATTCAGCAATACCAATTAAATCATAGTTCTCCTCATGCACTAGAGCTTCCAACTCACCTATTTTGCTTGGCAGATTCCTGGCATTGGTGAACAAACACTAATTCATTGTCACATTTTGCACACTTATGTTGCATATTTTTTATTTTAGTACAAACAGTACCATTTCCAATGGTTGGTTGTAACACTGGAACCTTCATATCACCTACCATAGCCCTCCCCCCATCTTTTCCCATTCCACCCACTAATAGGGGCTGACCCCTGTCTGACCCATTATAATCAAATTTACCCTCCCCCCACAATCCTAGTTTTTTTTTAAAATCCAAACTTTTTTTTTTATTAACAAGGAGAAAAAGTGTCTGTACTTTTTACAAGTAAAAGGTATGCATGACAGCCAATAACACAAGCATTATATATAAGGTAGATAAAGTGCAGAGCATCACGTGTCTGCCCTAATATTGTAAAGCACTGCGCAAACTGTCAGCGCTATATAAATCCTGTATAATAATTATAATCACATCGCATGCGAAAAATATACAAGGATTATATAGAAATAAACACTTTAAAAAGGAAAAACAAAACGGCCCGAGTTTATTGAGGGACAATCACTCAGAACAGTCTCTTGTCTACTCTCGGATATAAAACTCAGAAATTCCAAAACTCGGGCCATAACCATTGTTAGGTAGGTTCACAATTGTAACATTGTCAAGTCACCTGGGGTCAGGTGACAGATGCCCACCGCTGGGGTGCGAACCGCACCGCTAAGGTTGTGGACCAGTAGCTGACTGCTGTGAATGAGCTTCGGCTGGTACGGAAAGACGGGTCCCTGGAGCACTGATACAAACACAGGGAGCTAGTGCATCAGTTTCCCCAGGGCGCGGAGTCTAAGAGCCAGTAGGTGTTAGCCAGAGCCTCTGGTGGTGAGGATAAATTTGGCTGCAACTGGATCCAGGTTGCGGCCCCCAGAGTTCCCTAGCTCACGCTCGGCTGGCTACAGGTGGAAGAGAGGAAGCAGCCGTGAAAGAACAATAAGGAATAGCCAAGGGTCAGGGCCACAAGCAGACAAACAGGAGAGCACGCCAAGGTCAGTGTATCGAGTAGACAGGAGAAACAGAGAACAAGCCGAAGGTCGGGGTATCAGGAAGGCAGGGATAGTCAGAACAAGCCGAAGGTCAATAAATGGAAACAGACTCAGAGCACACGAAAGGAACAACCACACACAAAGCCAAACACACAATATTGATCGGCAACGAGGCTTGCAGCACATGGTCTTAAATGTGTTTCCTTAATTGGAGACTAGGGTGGAGTTCACTGAGGGAAGATTACTTAGCCTAGAGGCCGTGCACATCACCTGTGTGCTGACATAATCAAAGAAGCAAACAGACAGGACATGAAATGTATCACAGGTTCATGACAAACATATCCATCACTAATTGTGGCGGGGCAAGACTTGGGCTATTAAGCCAACTCTGCCAAATGAGATTACATTTTTTAACCATTTTTCGATGGCGATAAGCCAACTGCTCTCTAGGTGAAAGGGAGTTGACATAGGGGATCCACTGCGCCTTAGTAGGCACAGTGGGAGCCAACCAAAATCGGGCAATCCGCTTTCTAGCTAGGTACAATAGTCTAGTCACCATAGTATAAATACCTTTTGGATACATTTCAGCATCAATTGCACCCAAATCAATAGGTATATGTGTTTGGGCTAGATCAGAAATAACCCGTACAATCTCTTCCCAATAGCAGGCAAGTTTTGGGCAGCGCCATATCATGTGTATAAAATCCCCTTTGACCAATTCGGACATAAAAAGAGAATCTCTTCAGCCCCAATCAAATAGTTTATCAGGGGTACGATAAGCTCTGTGTAAGAAAAATAATAATGAGAGATTATGTGCAGCTGACACAGACACTGCAGGGAGTGCCTCTAGGGCCAGGTCCCATTAATCACCATATAGCTCCGATATCTAAGGGGCTAACCACTGCTAAAGGGAGGTTTAATGCAATAGGAATTAGCTTGTTTGGCAATAACCCTCTAAGGGGTTAACCACTGCTAAAGGGTGGCCAACACAGCAGCTTCCCAGACCTGACATTAGTACCAGGTGCTTAAACACCCTAACTATGCCAGAAGCAGGACAAGTATAAAAAAGCTTGCTCAAGACAGAAACAAAAAGGTAGAATCACAATAATATTCTACAATGTACACAGCTTACACATAGCTAGTACAGATCTCATCTTCTTTTTCTCCTCAAAAGTAGGGTGGGGCTGGCCATACACTACACAACTTTCCACCCCCCCACCCCTCCAGCTTCCACCATGCAGTGCAAGGGTGTGCTTGATTGCACACAAATTAAATGGGTTTATGTTTGATCTCACACTACACAGTTTTGGTAAACCTAAAGGAAAGGTGAACAAGAACTGCACAGTGCAAAGCCAGTCCCCCACCCCAATAGCCAACATGTAGCCAGGCAGGTGCTGTCATTCCATTGCAAGCTGCTGTGGAACTCAAACATCCCGGCTGCCATATGGGGATCTGTACAATCTAGAGAAACATCACTGAACGAAGTAAGATGCATTACAGACAAAATAATAAGGTAAAAATCAGGTAGAATGGGGGGCGTGGCCTGGGCAGGGATGTGAGTGGACGTGTGCCGAGTGAGCTCCGGGCCCCAGATTATCCTTGCCGGTATATCCTGCGAATTAACTGGCACTAACAGCGGTTGATCGGCCACACAGCACGCCCGAGACATTGTAGGGAGAGATGTCTCCTTCCAAAATGACAAAAGACGTGGCCAGCAAGCTCGCCAAGTTCCGAGAAACCGACAAAGACGCGCAGGCCGAAGATGGCGCCGGCACCACGTCAGACGCGGAACAGTCGGCTTCGGAGCTCCGCGTGCTGGAGGCGATCGCCCAATGTCAGGGCACTCTCACCACCAAACTTGAAGAGGTGAAGATAGACATATCTCTCCTCCGGCAAGACATGTCCGCTCTTAAGGAGTGTGTAAGAGAGGCGGAAACGAGGATTTCGGCAGCAGAAGATATCCTCCATCCACTACAACACGTGGCCGACGATCTCCAAAGGCAGATACAAGCCGTAACCGCTAAACAAGATGACATGGAGAATCGCCTCCGAAGGTGTAACCTCCGGTTCATAGGCCTGCCAGAGGCTGCAGAAGGTACAGATCCGGCTGGGTTCTTAGAAGACCTCCTCATCCAAACCTTTGGAAGAGAGGCCTTCTCGGCCATGTTTGCGGTCGAGAGGGCCCACCGTATCCCGGCCAGACCCCCCCCGCAAGGGGCTCCTTCGCGGACCTTCATAGCGAAGTTCCTAAACTTCAAAGACAGAGACAAGATCCTGAGACTGACGAGGTAGCGAGGAAACATACAGTACCGCAACGTACAGGTCGCGGCCTTCCCAGATTTCTCCAACGAGGTCCAGAAACAATGCACCAGGTTCCAGGAGGTAAAGAGAAGACTGCGGGCCCAACATCTGAAGTATGCTATGTTATACCCGGCGCGTCTCAGGGTAGAGATCGACGGTCGAGCGCAGTTTTTCGACTCCTCGGAAGCGGCAACAGACTGGCTGGACAGGCGAGAAAACAGAGTCTGAGGACGTTAAAGATGGCCGAAGAGAGAGCAGAAGAGAAGGCAGTGTACCCTCCATGAGTAATATACTGTACCCCACAGCTTTAATAATATTGCCCACCCCATACACTATAGACTGACACTCAACTGTCCATTGCCTCTCCTTTAAATGTGGAATAACTATCTGCCTGATCCCCTACATGCGGCCTTGTAATCTGACTATACGCCTCTAGTGACTACTCTGGCGCGGATGATAGTTCCCACGCCGGGGAGAGAGTATGTGTAGCCGCACCTGCTGGATGTTGTGCCCAAGCCGATAATTTGCTTGAACCCCTGTAGATTAAACAGGCGCAGAACATTCCAACTGAACACTTGCTGCTTGGGGCCCCTGCACAAGCAGGCTCACGTGTGCAACCATTACCCCAGAGAACAGTCGCTCCACTAGATGGGGGAAACAAGTTTTATGCTACAGTTCACTGAAGCTATCCTCTCCACAACACATGCCTTGGTTGGGTCTGACTGCTTTTTTTCAGTTGGACTACACCCCAGGCTAGCTGGAGAGTTAGAAGCACTCCTAAGAAATGTGCCTCCAGCTCAAGTGCCGAGCTGGAAGACTGTTATTTTGTGTTTTTTATGGTTTTTAGTTCCGGGACAGAAGCCCACATCATGTTGGGGAGATGCTGGGCAGGGAGGGGGGGGGGGAAAATGTTTGTTTTAATGTACAATTCTAGTTTATTGATGGCAACATGCAATCAAGTACAAAACATGTGTGCT
>BLSH010044455.1:248653-258833 GCA_018402905.1 Glandirana rugosa
AAACATGAACATGTGTCCTTTTATTGATGTTCTATGATTGAGCGACCATAGAGTGGGGCAGTCAGGACTTGTCCATGAGAAGACGCTGGGAGTTAGTGACGACCTCTACGGTTCCCCTCGCCCCCTGGGACGAGGTATAAAAAACCTGGACGGGCTCTTAGTCCGTGATGACCAGTCTCCATGCCTCTTAGAGGTTTGTTAAATGCCTGAAGGGGTAGGGCCTCCTAGGACGGAAGAAGGACGAGGTGAGTAGCGTTTAGGGTTAATTCTGTATGTTTTTTAGACAGGACGCAGTAAACGAATTACGACGGTTTCGGACATGTCACCCCTAACTTCCCACTGTACAGGCTTTGGCAGCATTAAGCAAATGACGCAGGACAGATTTTTTGTATGTCTTAATTGGGATTTGCGATGAGTGGAGCAGGAAGAAGGCAGGATCCTCCGGGATGGGGAAGTCCGTAAATTGTTTGGAGATTCTCCGTACCTCTGACCAGTAGTGCCTGATTCTCGGGCAGGTCCAAAAAATATGGAGCAGGGTCCCCCGCTCCCCTTGGCATCTCCAGCAGTGATTGAGGGTCGCAGAAGAGTACCTGTTCAGGACTGACGGGGTGAGATACCAGCGAGTTAGTATCTTGTAGTTATTTTCCTGTGTACAAGTACAAATTGAGGACTCCAGGGCTAAATATACAATATTCTGTCTTTGAGTAAGCGTAAAGGTTCTATTAAGGTCTCTTTCCCACTTAAGCTCTTCATACCTAATTTTTCGGGGGGGGGGGGGGGGGGTAGTGCGTACATCTTTGAGAGCGAACGGGGAAGTGGGTCTTCTTCCGCACAATAGGATTCAAACCGTGTTAAACATTGGCAAAAGTGTGTTGGGGGTCCCAGTGAGCGAAGAAAGTGGAGTAACTGCAACGCTTGCCAGAGAGTCAACCCAAATGGTCCATCAGGTTGTGTCAACGTAGAGACTGAGGGCCAGGCATCCAAATTTGAAAAGTGAGAGGCTTGAAAAAAGCCCCGTTCAAGGAGACGGTGGAACGGCCGGGCTCCGTGACAGGTATAAAGCCAGGGTTCCCAAAGATGGGGAATAAGGGTGAGTGGGCAGAGGAGAGTTCCGAGTTGCGACAGGCCAAGGAGCAGATGCGAAGCGTAGGGCCTATGGTGGGGTGGAGTTTAAGAGAGGAAAGCTGGTCAACGTAGCACCACAGTGCCCGTTTCAAGGGCACCGGGCTGCAGTGCTGTTCAATGGTTGTCCAAAGCTGAAGAGCACAGTGCCTACACCAGTCCCCCATCCGTCTCATGTGAGCGGCTTGGTAGTATTTCAAAGCATCTGGAACTGCCACCCCTCCATGACATTTAGGTAACATCATAAGGCGTCTACACAACCTAGGATGTTTATGTGCCCAAATGAATCTGGTAAATAGTGTATTAACTTGATGAGAGAAGGCAGAGGGGAAACAAATGGGCAATGTCTGAAAGAGGTAAAGGAACTTTGGCAAGATAGTCATCTTAATGATATTACAGCGGCCAAACCAGGAGTGTAGACCTGAGTTCCACTTATCCAATAACTTTTGAACTTTGCTGAGTAGGGGGGGAAAGTTTAGGGGGGGAATACATCTGCTGGATTCGGGGGGATATGGGTCCCCAGATATTTCAGCGCAGTAGGCGTCCATTTAAAAGAAAAGTTGAGCTGCAGAGTTTGAAGCAAAGGAGGGGGTATAACTACTGCCATAGCTACCGTCTTGGTAAAATTTATCTTTAGATTAGACAAGGCCCTGTAATGATCAAATTCTTTCATCAGATTGGGTAAGGAGATATGTGGGTTCAATAGGGAAAATAGTAGATCACCCGCATAGGCAGAGACTTTAATCTGTAGATCGCACCGGCTGAAGTCCAAAAAATGTCAGAGTTACGCCTAATTCTATTTAAGAAGGGTTCCAAAGAGAGGGAAAATAATAACGGCGAGAGGGGGCAACCCTGTTGTGTGCCATTGGAAATAGGAAACGGCTTAGAGAATACCCCATTCGCCTTAACCAAGGCCCATGGGAACATACACTGGCAATCCATCGCTGCATTTGGTCACCAACACCCAGGTGTCTCAAGGTCGCAAACATGAAATCCCAGCTCACCCTATCAAAAGCCTTCTCAGCGTCAGTACTGAGAAAGACACAGTAGGAGTTACAATCATGAGCCAGATGGACCAGGTTAAGCACCTTAATAGTATTATCCCTCGCCTCTCCTGCAGGGACAAAGCCTACCTGGTCCAAGTGGATCAGCTGAGACAAGTGGGATTGGAGTCGAGAGGCAAGGAGCTTGGTAGAAAGCTTCAAATGAATGTTGAGCAATGAGACGGGTCTATAAATGCTACAGGCAGCAGGGTCCTTGCCTTCTTTCGGTATGACCGATATATGGGCCAGAAGGGAGTCTGGGGGGGGGGGGAAGGATGTAGACTGTCCAAGGGCATTGAAGACCCTAAGTATATGAGGTCCCACCAAGGGTAAGTGTGTTTTATAATATTGAATGGTGAAGCCATCAAGGCCCGATGCTTTCCCAGGTTTGGTCTTCTTCACAGCTGACTGCAATTCTTCAATTGTGAAAAGTTGTTCTAGGTCATTGCGAACAGAAGGGAGATGAGAAAGGTGCGCCGAGGTAAGATAGTCTTCTACCGTTGAGGGGGGTGGATGAGTCGTTGAGAGGTTGTACAAAGAGGAATAGAATTCCCCAAATTCTTGGGCAAGGTCTCTGGGAAGAGAGATTTTCGAGCCGTCCGCCTTGCATATATGAAGGGTATGTAGGATGCCGTGCGTTGGTCTCTAAGGGCTCTAGCTAATAGCTTCCCACATTCCCTGATTCATAGGATAACTTCCTACTATTCTGTATGGCGGCCTTGGCTTTGTATCGAAGGAGGTCTGACACTTGCCGACAAAGATGGACTAGGTCATTCCAGAGAGGGAATGTTGCAGTTCGAGGGTGTGGATCTCTGAAAGCAGCTGTCGCAGCTGTTGTTTTCGTGTACGTTTAATACGGGACACGTGCTTGATCAGGATCCCCCTAACAGCCGCCTTGTGGGCTTCCCACTCTATGCCGGAAGGTGGCATTTGTTTGGAAATAGGCTGCGATCTCTTTCGAGATATCCGTAAGAACTTCAGGAGTCTGCAAGAGACTTCCATTCAGACGCCAATGCCAATCCGGCGATGAAGCCGGGTGTATCGAAGCAAGGCGCATCATGATCGGAGCATGATCCAACCACATGATATGCCCTATGGAGACATCTATCACGGAGGAGAGGAGCTGATGAGGAATAAGAAAGAGGTCTATACGTGAGTATAATTGATGGGGGGCAGAGAAGAAGGTAAGGTACGCCAGGCATCAACTAACTGTAATTCATGCAATTTGCACAAGATACGCCTCCTGGAGCCAAGGGGAACGGAGGAGGTGCCCGATAAGGTATCCAGGCCCGGGTCAAGAGGAACATTGAAATCCCCTCCAAAGATCAATTTACCTTCCGCAAACTCCACTAGCTTTATGAGGGTATTGCAGAGAAAAGAATCTTGATGGAGGTTGGGGGCGTATGTAGTAGCCAACGTCACCTTAATGCCGCCAATATGTCCCTTAATGGAAAGATAGCGTCCTCCTGGGTCAGAGCACTCGTCTGTAAGGGACCAAGGAATACGGTTAGAGATCAGGATAGAGACACCTTTTGACTTTGCTGCCTGGTTAGAGGTGTGATATGCACACGGGAAGAACCGGTTCTGAAGGAAAGGAAGTCCACTCACCCTAAAATGAGTTTCCTGCACAAATGCTATGTCTGTGTGGGAGCATTTCAAATCATTGAGAAGCATCCTCTGCTTCTCTGGGGCGCCAAGTCCCTTAGCATTCAAAGAGGTAACACACACACTGTCCATCTCACTTGGGCTGGGGGGGGGGGGGAGAGTAAGAGAAGTAGAAGGACTAGAAGAGACTCTTTAAAGGTACTAAGGAGGTAAGAAAAGCACTCACCACTGTACCGACAGGATACTGTGAGTGTGGGCCTATGTGGGGGAGGAGGTTGGAAACAGCTGGAGGGCAGGGCCCCCCACCAGAGCTCCCCAGTAAGTTTTCAAGCATCAAAAAGAGCAGATAATGCAGTTGAGCATAATTCAATTAAACAGCAGAATGGGAGACATAATGAGGACAGCGAACTGCCAACAGTGGCCTAAATGGAAACCCGCTGTCTTCTTAACAGATAGCAAAACCTATAGGACCAAAGCAAACCCAGTTGTTTACCACCTTTACAATACATCCCCGGCACACAAGGCCGCAACCGTGGACTCAGAAAGGGGACGGTGCGAGGCAGCCCCCCGTCGCACCCCCCCCACATATTACTCCCGAAAGGGATACACCCGACAAAGTCAGGCGAGAGCGTCCGTCCCACCCAGGCGTCTCCTCCCCACCCAACCCAGCGAGGCCTCAGACCTCCCGTGATGGGGTCAATGGGCAGGAGGGGGGAGGGCCTAGGCACGACCCCAGAAGGGGCGCCCCCTGTCTCCTGGACATGAGCCTCCCACTCAAGGCTCCTTGGCCAGCGTTTCCCTTCCCCATGGTCCATCATTCCCAGATTGCTCAGCTGCAAAAGGAGAGTTGTCATCAAACAGAAAAATCAGATCAGATATGCATTATCAACAAACATATAAACGACATAACCCTCAGAGTCAAACAGGGACTAGCAAGAAAAGGTGAAGGGGTCAGCATAGGTACAAGCAGGATCCGTAGGTTTAAAGTAGATACAACGGGGAGTCTAAGGTTAAAGCCACAGATCTCTCAACTACCTCGTCGAGCCAGGGTAGTCCACGGTGAAGGAGAACAAAAAAATTGTTTGTTGTGGAAGCATAGAAAACTATTGGGGAACATTGCCCTCTCAAGTAGGGCCTGATGGCGCCACAGTAGTTTCGGTGTGCGCCGGATGTCACCCAGTGTACATGTGGGTTGAACAGTCCAGTCAGGGAAATTGCAAGCCAGGCATAAAAGATTAAGAAACAAAGCCCTGTAGTGGGTAAGCAAAAAAAAAAAAAAAAAAATGTAGGTCTGGGTTTGCTAGCTACAGCAACAATACAGTAAGGCAGTTAAAGCAAGCAGGCAGTGGGCAATAAAGTGGTCCATAGCTGCTTATCACAGTGGGTCACAACACAAAACTTAAGACTCTCGGTCTCCAGGTTGGGACATGTTATGCGGTCCATGGCGTCCTCTGGTCGATCGGGGAGGAAGACCATTACCCACAGCCTGAGAGGGAGGTCTTCTGGTGGGTTGCGGCAGAGGTTGTAGCCAGTTCTGGATTGGGAACCCATCCGTCTCAAGGAACTTGAATAGAGCCGGCAAGTCGTCAGGATGGCGGAGAGTGAAAGAAGGGGCCTTCCGTACCGTCAGGGAAATAGGAAACTCCAATCTATATGTGCACCCCAGTTGCTGTAGTTTATCCAGAAGGGGATGTTGTAGAGCCCGGTGTTGCAGGGTAGCCCTGGATAAATCTGGGAGCAGCTTCACAGATGCACTGTCGAAGTTGATCTCGCTAGTCTCCCATGCCCGACGCAGGATAAGATCTTTATGGGCATAACGGTGAAGGCGGCATATGACATTTCACGGCCTGTTAGGATCCGGGGAGAGGGGACCCAGGGCCCGGTGAACCCTGTCAAATTCAAGGTCCTGTGGGGGTATTGTGGTGGCCAGTCACTGACAGATAGCAAGGACCGTGGGCTGCAGGGATTCCTGGCCCGATGCCTCTGGGAGACTGCGGAGCCACAGATTATTGCGACGGCTCCGGTCCTCGAGTTCCTCCAGATGCAGCTGCAGAGACATGACCTGGGCTGTCTGGGAAGACTGGGCTTGCTCTAATTGCTGGACTCGCCATTCTAGGCAAGCGAGGGATGTTTCCCCACCAGAGACTCTGTCTGCCAGATGTTGCACTTCTGTGCGGACAGTCTATGTCCCGGCGGTGAGCTTCATCCAGCCAGAGAACAAGTGCTTCCATGTCCGACTTGGTGGGCAGCGTCTGGATAAGTGCCCTGAGATCTGTGTCCCCCATAGAGGAAGCAGAGGTCATCTGTGAGCCTGACACACCCAGCAGGTGTGAGAGGAATGCCTCCAGGAATCCTGTCAGGGACTCTGAGGCAGATGAGGGAGCCGGTGAGAGAGGAGGCGCCGAAATCAGCGATGGTGAGCGAGGCGCGCCACATGTCCCAGCTTCAGGCCCGGGATGTAGCAGACCGGGTGCCGTGGAAGTAGTGCTGGATGTCCGATCGGGGTGATATTTTGAGGTGGTTTCTGAGTGTCCTCCGTTTGGCTGGGCTCATGCCGAGGGGTAGAGCTGCATATATCTGCAATAGTGCTGGAGAGATGACGGGAGCTCCTGCAGAACACTTCTTTATTTCGCCATCGCCAGACCACGCCCCCCAAGATAAGCTGTTTTATCTACCTAACAATGGAGGCTCTTGAAGCAGGATGCTGTGGCTGTTAGGTACATTCTAATGGCTTTGACCACATCCAGACAGTGAAGAGCAATCTCCTTAGGGTGCTTGGGAAATGGACACAGAGGGGAGGACTGTCTTTGTTAATGTGGAAGACTGACACCATCTTAGGAAGAAAGGAGAATCTTGGGCACAAGACTGCTTTGTCCTTGTGAAGAATAAGCAACAGCTCCATACAAGAGTTACTAACACATAGATGTGTTTGATAAACATGATAGCCACCAAGAGGGCTACCTTGCAGGAAAAGTCATCAAAGTGGGGTTCCCTGATGGGTTCAAAGGGTGGTTTCTGCAGAACAGAGGTCCCAAGGAAGCAAAATGTGCTGTAAGGGTGGTTTGATGTGAGATACACCTGGAATAAAGGTCTTTACAGAGAAGCCCTAGGTTTTTGGAAAAAATGCAGAAACCTATGCCTTAAGAGTACTTAAGGCCAAGTTCTGGTCAAGTCCAAATTGTGGGTAGACCAAAATGTGAGGTAAAGAGTAATCTCTGGGGTTGAAGTGCCTGTGTTCACACCAAACAAAGAAGGATGTCCATGTGCAATAGTAGATCTTTCTTGAACTGGCTTTCCATGCTTTTAGAAATGGGGGAATGAGAGACTCAGACTCCACTGTCCCTAAATACCTGGGCTTCAACAGCCATGCCGTTAGAAGACAAATTCAGCTTTTGAACATGTTACATCCATATTTAGGATGTGACATGTTAAAGCAGACTCTCCTCTCTCCCTTAGTCCTCCACTGCCACAGCAGGGATTTTAGAGTGAACAGCTTCAGTCAGCATATCAATAGTCTCTTTACATTTTGGAAAGATTTGTGTACCAGTTGCATCATCTCGATCAGATGCCTCGGAGGGTAAGCATCCTTCCTCAGCAGATACCCTTCCCTGGTGCAGTGTTTAGCTCAAGGGCATCAAAAACTGAAGTAGGAGCGAAGGTAGTAGGGGCATGGCTGTGACCCAGGTACTCTAATGGCTTAACAAGACCAGAAATTCTGCCCATGAACTCATATGAGCTCACTAGGCAAGAAGGATGAGGCAGGCATGGTTGAAGGGCTGAGCTAAGTGTTCACAAGAGGGCATAGAGTAAGAATGCAGGTAACCATCAGCCCTTGAACTGATGCAACACAACTTCCAACAAAGCTAAAAGCTGATCGTGAGCTATTGAGCCGATCAGATCTCTTAGCATTCCGCTTATGGTGCATATCCACAACAATGGTGCAGGGAGACAATGCCTTGATGCAAGCCCCTGTAATCCATCATAAGCAAGGGTAAACTGCTATTTATGTACCTGCAGGGATGAGAATCAGCAGATGTTGCTTGGCCAGGGTCCTGAATCCAAGGAGGAGGCGGCCAGGCATGAACACACAGTACATAAAGAAACCACAATTATGGCGCAAAATTAATGTGTATACGTCCCTTATTAGGATTACAGCCCCCATGTCTTCAGCCTCAGCTTGAGTTCCATCATTGCCTACTGCATCTTCCTTACTCCAGCAGCTTTCTGGCACAGCTCTGCCATCTCCAGCTGGCTTCCTGTCGACCTCTGCAGACCAGACCGTTACATCCATCCTGTCTCTTTGTGATATGCTGATCTACCCTTTACATGCAGTGAACGCATGTAAAGGGTACACTTAGGGCCCTTTCACGTGGGCTGTCCGGTCATGTCCGCCTGTCAGTTTTTCAGGCGGACCTTGCAGCCTCCTCTATGGAGCGGTGGATGTCAGAGGTGACATGTCCGCTGATATCCGCCGATATCCGATCCGATCCTGTCTGCAAAATCCAGACAGATGGTGGTCCTATTTTCCATCCGCCTGGTGGATCGGATAGGATCAGATGGAAACAGACAGGTGGCCTATTTCCACCCGATTTCCCTATAAAAGAGAGCGGGACTGGATCCATCTGTCATCCACCTGCTCAGTGGGGATCAGCGATCTTCCGCTGAGCAAGCGGAATCCGCGCCATGGAGGCGCCCACATGAAAGGGGCCCAAGATGCTGGCGCCCTCTGTTTAATCTGTTTACATGCACACAGTAACCTTCCTCAAAGCAAGGCAGTGCAAAATATGCTTCAGGCCATGCAGACATACTGCAACACTACAGGGGAGAAGGCACACTGCTACAGCTAGAGTGCCACCATCAGGTGCCCTCAGGCAGGACAGACAAACAGACATGAAAGCGTGGCCTTCTTGGAATGTTTGACCATAAGCATGGACAGCAGTCTCAGAACAACCCATTTTCTTAACTGATTAAAATCATTTGCAAGTAGTGGATGAAAAAAATGGTTAATCACCATAGATAAATACCTTAAAGTATACAGCCAGGTCCATAAATATTGGGACATCGACACAATTCTAATCTTTTTGGCTCTATACACCACCACAATGGATTTGAAATGAAACAAACAAGATGTGCTTTAACTGCAGACTAACAGCTTTAATTTGAGGGTATTTACATTCAAATCAGGTGAACGGTGTAGGAATTACAACAGTTTGTATATGTGCCTCACACTTTTTAAGGGACCAAAAGTAATGGGACAGATTAACAATCATATATCAAACTTTCACGTTTTAATACTTGGTTGCAAATCCTTTGCAGTCAATTACAGCCTGAAGTCTGGAACGCATAGACATCACCAGACGCTGGTTTTCATCCCTGGTGATGCTCTGCCAGGCCTCTACTGCAACTGTCTTCAGTTCCTGCTTGTTCTTGGGGCATTTTCCTTTCAGTTTTGTCTTCAGCAAGTGAAATGCATGCTCAATCAGATTCAGGTCAGGTGATTGACTTGGCCATATCATAACATTCCACTTCTTTCCCTTAAAAAAACTCTTTGGTTGCTTTCGCAGTATGCTTCGAGCCATTGTCCATCTGCTCTGTGAAGCATTTGGCTGAATATGAGCAGATAATATTGCCCGAAACACTTCAGAATTCATCCTGCTGCTTTTGTCAGCAGTCACATCAATAAATACAAGAGAACCAGTTCCACTGGCAGCCATACATGCCCACGCCATGACAATACCACAACCATGCTTCACTGATGAGGTGGTATGCTTTGGATCATGAGCAGTTCCTTTCCTTCTCCATACTCTTCTCTTCCCATCATTCTGGTACAAGTTGATCTTGGTCTCATCTGTCCATAGGATGTTGTCCCAGAACTGTGAAGGCTTTTTTAGATGTTGTTTGGCAAACTCTAATCTGGCCTTCCTGTTTTTGAGGCTCACCAATGGTTTACATTTTGTGGTGAACCATCTGTATTCACTCTGGTGAAGTCTTCTCTTGATTGTTGACTTTGACACACATACACCTACCTCCTGGAGAGTGTTCTTGATCTGGCCAACTGTTGTGAAGGGTGTTTTCTTCACCAGGGAAAGAATTCTTCGGTCATCCCCCACAGTTGTTTTCCGTGGTCTTCCGGGTCTTTTGGTGTTGCTGAGCTCACCGGTGCATTCTTTCTTTTTAAGGATGTTCCAAACAGTTGATTTGGCCACACCTAATGTTTTTGCTATCTCTCTGATGGGTTTGTTTTGTTTTTTCAGCCTAATGATGGCTTGCTTCACTGATAGTGACAGCTCTTTGTATCTCATATTGAGAGTTGTCAGCAACAGATTCCAAATGCAAATAGAACACTTGAAATGAACTCTGGACCTTTTATCTGCTCCTTGTAAATGGGATAATGAGGGAATAACACACAC
>BLSH010044455.1:347145-358928 GCA_018402905.1 Glandirana rugosa
ATCATTGTCCATGAGTCTACCCAACTACTGTCCATGAGCCCATGACACTACCCGACCACTGTCCGTGAGCCCATGAGTCTACCCAACCACTGTCCATGAACCCATGAGTCCACCCGACCACTGACCCGAGTACCTGTCATCAACCCATCTGAGTACCTGTTACTAGCCCATGAGAGTACCCGAGTACTTGTCACCAGCCCATCAGAGTACCCAAGTACCTGTCACCAGCCCATCTGAGTACCCGAGTACCTGTCACCAGCCCATCTGAGTACCCAAGTACCTGTCACCAACCCATCAGAGTACCCAAGTACCTGTCGCCAGCCCATCAGAGTACCCGAGTACCTGTCACCAGCCCATCAGAGTACCCGAGTACCTGTCACCAGCCCATCTGAGTACCCGAGTACCTGTCACCAGCCCATCAGAGTACCCGGGAACTTTTCACCAGCCCAGAGTACCCCAGTACCTTTTACTAATCCATCAGAGTACCCGAGTACCTATCTGCAGCCCATGAGAGTACCCGAGTATGTATCTGCAGTCCATGCCTCATAAAATATACGTTGGGGTGTTTGCTTTCCAAAATGTGGTAATTTTGTGGGCAATTCCATGGTCCTGGTTCTCCAGGGGGTTCAAAAGTGTAATAGGTGGTTGAGAAATGAGATGTGTAATTTATGCTCGTAGAACGCCTAAAGGTGCTACTTCAATGTTGGGCCTGTGTATGTGGCCAAGCTGTGTAAAAGTCTCACACATGTGGTATCGCCATACTCAGGAGGAGTAGCAGTATGTATTTTGGGGTGTCATTTTTGCTATGTGCATGCTATGTGTTGGAAATATCTTATAAATGGACAACTTTGTGTTAAAAAATGTATTTTCATTTTTTCCCCACATTTTCCAAAAACTTCTGGAAAAAATTAACAGTTGAAAATACTCATTATGCCTCATAGATTATATGTTAGGGTGTTTGCTTTCCAAAATGGGGTAATTTTGTGGGTAATTCCATTGTCCTGGTACGCTAGGGCCTTCAAAAGTGTAATAGGTGGCTGAGAAATGAGATGTGTTATTTATGCTTGTGGTACGCCTGAAGGTGCTACTTCAATGTTAGGCCTTTGTATGTGGCCAGGCTGTGTAAACGTCTCACACGTGGGGTATCGCCATACTCAGGAGGAGTAGCAGAATGCATTTTGGGGTGTCATTGCAAGTATGCATATGCTGTGTGTGAGAAATAACTGGTTGTTTTAACAATTTTGTGGGAAAAAAATTACAACTTCAAAAAACTCGCCATGCCTCTTACTAAATACCTTGGAATGTCTACTTTCCAAAAAGGGGTCATTTGGGGGGTATTTGTACTTTCCTGGCTTGTTAGGGTCTCAAGAAATGAGATGGGTGGTCAGTACATCAGGTATGATCAATTTTCAATGATTTGCACCATAGCTTGTAGACTCTATAAATTTCACAGAGAATAAATAATATACACTAATTTGGGTTATTTTTACCAAAGATCTGTAGCAGTATAAATTATGGCCCAAATTTATGAAGCAAATTTACTTTTTTGCTAAATTTTTCAATACAAACTAAAAAAAAAGTATTTTTTTGCAAAATTTGCTACTTTTTCACTTATATTGAAAAAAATAAAAAACCCAGCAGTGATTATATACCACCAAACTAAAGCTCTATTTGTGAGAAAAAAAATGATAAATATATTGTTTGGGTACAGTTTAGCATGACTGAGTAATTGTCATTTAAAATATGAGAGCACTGAAAGCTGAAAACTGGTCTGGGAAGGAAGGGGGTGTAAGTGTCCTTTATTGAAGTGGTTAAAGTGCAATGTCAATAAATAAAAGTGCTAGTGCTTGACTGGTGAAGTGAAGGTCAAGAGAACACTGTGCCTTCACGTTCTTGTATAAGTAGCACGCTTCGCGTTCACACAGTGTCGATGCAAATTCCCCCTCGCTGTCCACCACCAGGTGTGTGGGGGCTCACCTCAATATGCAACCCCACTGGGCTTAGCCACACAAGACTTAAGATAATATAAAGTGTTGCAGATGCAGCTTCACCGTGCTGCCCTCCACCAGATAAATTGGAGGCTCACCTGAACTTGTGACCTCAACTGGGTCTAGCCACACATATAATTAAGGATTTTCCAGTTCCAATGAGGCAATTCCCTTGCCGACGGTCATAGGTCCTAAGAGATGGATTTTCTAAACCTCCAGGTCAAGGCCTGGGTTACAATTCCAATACCTCTTCCACAATCACAGTGACATGTAAGAAAAAGACTCTAATAGTGCAGTATGTCCAACCAGGTATCAAAAACAAAATGCCGCACTACCCCTTTAAAATTTCACCCAAATTTTATTAAAAGATATACAGCCTAAACTAAACCATCTCACTTGCCCTCTTCAAAGGATATCACCGCCAGGCTTCACCTCTACATGTTACGCCACCATCCTACGTGGCTTCGTCTGGAGGAGTAAAACTCCTCAACAAACTGGACAGCCCCATCACGGTGGAGGAAATCCTTAGGCCCCTAAAGACCATGCAGACTGGTAAAACCCCTAGACCAGATGGTATACCTGTCAAATTCTATAAGCAGTACTCTGAGAACCTTGCCACTAGACTACACACCTTATTTGACGAGTCAGCTAAAACTAGGGCCCTCCCGGACTCCATGAGTGAGGCCATCATAGTGGTGATCCTCAAACCAGGGAAGGACCCTTCCCTATGCTCTTCCTACTGTCCAATCTCCCTGTTAAATGTGGATGCAAGAGAATGCCTCGGTTGCAGCTCAAGCAGCAATCATGCATTCCTATGAAGCACTAATAAATCTATTATATAGAAATGGGCCATATCCTAAACAGGGGGTGGAGGTCCTTAAAGTATCATATAAAATCTTCCATTTAGTCAATACAAAAATTGGGGCCTCCTCTCTAAATATCTCACCCAATGCTCCCCTGTGGTATAATGATAATCTGAAGGAGATTGTCCGCTTACCTGATGTAAGTCGTTGGACTCGGGTTGGACTTAAATATGTGCATCAACTGTTTGTGGAGGATAGATTTAAGTCCTTCCGGGAAATGAGGTCTGAATTGGGTGTCCCTGCCAACTACATATTCTACTACTATCAGCTCAGGCACGCAATAGCGGCGCAATATGGGTTGAAGGATATTCACCTTAGGACTTCGATACTGGAGGCTTCACTGTATGATGATGATCACTCTAAACTGATCTCTAGATACTACTCCTTGATATTTTCAAAGAAGGCCTCCACCTTAATTAGGGTTCAAAACCATTGGCAAACAGATATTCCGGATTTGCAAGATGATGCCTGGGAGGCAGTGTTGGGAGGTCAGTTGACAAGTGTCATTGCAGCAGGAGACAAGGTGATTCAAATGAATTACTTACATAGAATCTACTATACTCCTGCAAGACTTTTCAAAATGGGTAAATTAGAGTCTGAGGAATGTTATAGATGCCGAACTGAGGTGGGCAATTTCTTCCATATGATTTGGAAGTGCTCAAAAATCCGTAAATTTTGGTCAGAAATTACAGCCTTTATGGAAGAGAGACTGGCCCTTCCGAATATATGTAACCCTGCTAGATGTATTCTTGGAGATTTAGAGGACGAGGATTTGAGAATGCATGATAAAACCTTGATTAGGTTGCTCTTTTTCTATGCTAAAAAAGCAATTGCCATCCAGTGGAAGAACCCTACTCCACCGACTCTCCGGATGTGGGTGGAGTTGGTGAATGGAGCCCTGCCCATGTATAAATTAACCTATACGGCTAGTGGATGTGCAAAAAAGTTTTCCAAAATATGGTCAAAATGGATTGACAAAGTATCTGGATCCATTGAGGTATAATATATAAAGGAATGATGCTAATGCACCGATTGAGGGGAGATTGATCGACGTCAGATTGAGTCTACAGAGGTATTTTCTTTTTGTTTTTTTTTCTTTCTGCTGGCCCCTGAGAGCGTCCTAGATCCCACAACACGATCAATATCTGACAGTAATGACTTGATGACTACTTCATGTGGTTTCGTTAAAGTTTTGTTGGTTTTGGTTTTGTTTTTAGTTCCTTGTTCTCATGGATTATATTGGTAATTTCTTCTGCAACTTAATGTACATGGAAAGATAAGTGGGTGAATCCTAATTGAGTTGTACTGTAAGTAATCCGATAATATGGAGATATAATGTACAATATTTGCCCTTTCATGTTTTGTGATCTCATGAGGTGAATGTTTATATGTACTTTAATAAACTACCTTTAAAAAATGTGGATGCAAAAATTCTGGCAAAAATCCTGGGCCTTAGACTAAACACGGTGATCACGGCGTTGATTCACCCGGACCAGACGGGCTTCATGCCGGGGAGAGGCACAGATATCAACATTAGAAGACTTTTCACCCACATAGACAGAGCGGGTCCTGGGGACACTGGCGTTGTGGCCTCACTCCATGCAGAGAAGGCCTTCGACTCCGTTGAGAGGGCCTACCTCTGGTAAATCTTGGGGAGGTTTGGTTTCAGCCCTTGCTTCGTCACATGGCTCCAGATGCTATATGCCCACCCACAGACTAGGGTGCGCGCGAATGGTTGCCTCTCGGAGGCCTTCCCCTTGAGTAGGGGGACTAGTCAAGGGTGCCCCGTCACCTGGCCTTTTTTCACTCGCGCTGGAGCCTCTGGCGATAAAGCTTAGGGCCGACGATGAGGTAAGGGGCTTGAAAGTGGGAGCATTAGAGGAAAAACTGTCCTTGTATGCGGAACGACGCCTTACTCTAGCTGACGCATTGATACTCGCGCACCCCCCCCCCCTTCAGTGGGTGGAGGGCTTCACCTACTTGGGTGTAAAGATTACAGCAAATATTGGGGAATTTGCGGACAGTAACTTGAACCCTCTAATGTCACAGCTGGCGACTAAGTGCGCGTCCTGGCGTTCGCTCCCCCTAACCCCAGTGGGCAGCGTTAATCTGCTTAAGATGGTGTTCCTCCCCAAGTACTTATACTTTTTCCGCAACGCGGCACTCCACATCCCCAAAGCCTTTTTTAAACGGTTGGAGGGACAGATGCTCTCTTTTGTCTGGGCTGGCAGACCCCCTCGGGTCGCAAGGAGGGTGCTGAATCTTCCCCTCTCGGAGGGTGGTCTGGCCCTTCCCAACTTCTAATTATACTACTGGGCCGCGGTACTTGTGACGGTACACTGGTGGTTCTCCCAGCCCAGGCAGAATCAAGCGGTGACCCCGGAGGCGGCCCTTTTGTGGTTTTACGCAGCCCTTAGCAGGCTGGTTTTCCGGGGGCCTGAAGGCTGCTCCCTCCCTGACGACATCCATGAGAACCACAATCAGAGTATGGAATGAAGCCGGGGCCATCTACAAAAAACCTAATCAAGTGTCCCCACATACGCTACTCTGGGGTAACCCAACGCTACCTCATTTGTATAGTGTTCCTGACCCCGCCTTGTGGGCAAGGAAAGGTATAACCACATTAAAGCAAATAGTGCTAGAAGGGAAGCTCATGCCCTTCGAAGTAATGAGGCGACAATTTCCCATTCCAAGGTCATATGAGTTTCATTACTGGCAGCTGAGACACGCCTTTGCGGCCCAATTCCCGGATCCTTTAGTCCTGGAGTCGGACCCTATTGAGCATCTACTCATCTCCAGTGTGATGGGGAAACCTTTGTCCTCCCTATACTTATATCTCTCAGTGGCTCATGCGACCAAGCTCAGCAAGATCAGGGACAGTTGGAGGGCTGATATCTCGCACATGGGTGAGGAGGAGTGGGAGGAAAGTGTCTTTACATTCATTCCCTCTCTAATAGTGGCCAAGGACAGATTCATACAATTCAAATTTCTCCACAGGGCTTACTATACCCCAAAGCAGTTTGCCCGTATCTACCCCTCCAGGGATTCCTTCTGCCCTAGATGGGCTCATTTTGGCACATGGTCTGGTCCTGCCCCGCTCTCCGGAGGTATTGGGAGGAGGTTGTCGCTTTTCTGAGTGATCTCAGCGGTGTGCATATACCTAAAGACCCGTTGGTTCTCCAACTGAGTCAACTGGGAGAGTTTGAGGGGGACAAATATGTCAAAATTTGTATTACTTATTCTCTGTTTTATGCTAGATGAGAGATCCTGCTCAAGTGGAAGTCGGCAGACCCTCCCACGAGCGACACCTGGAAAGCTTCAGTTAACTCCGTCCTCCCTCTCTATAGGCTCACGTATGAAAGTAGACAATGCGCAGCCAAGTTCGACAAGGTCTGGTCCGGCTGGATAGATGCCTGCGGGTAGCAGGGAGCCGGGGCCCAGTGAGATGGCCCCTTCTCGCTTTCATAGCTGCCCCTGGAGACCTGGCTATGGTGGTGCCCCCCCCCCCCCCCCACCCCCGGGTTTGCCTCTCGAGCCACTGGGAGTTACATAATCCCTTAAATACCATCCGATTGTAGCAGGACCTCTCGCTGGCTGGAGTGGTTGGCCGGTAGTGATAATATGGACTATCTTTACGTACCCTTCTGCTGTTGGGGCTGACCGCAGGGGTTCCCCCCCATGGGATTATATCTGAGATCACTGGCTTGTACTGAGTACCCTGAATGTCTACTGTAACCTTTGTTTTGTACATGCTTCTATTGTACTGCTGTTTTGTTCAATAAACTTTGTTAAAAAAAAATGTGAGTTCAGAGGTCTTTTTGACCATTTGCCGACCACCTCACGTACATTTACTGCAGCAAGTTGGCTCCGCTGCGCAGATTGCCATCTATAAACTGCAATCCCCGCAGCAGCAGTTGAGGGCGGGTGCGCGGTCCTGCCCGTTGCACTCTGCCTGAGTGTGTCCGCTGGCGACCTGTGATCGCCTTCTAGAGAGGAACAACAAGGAACCGCCGATGTAAACACGGCGGTTCCCCGTTCTGTCAGTGGGCATGACAGTGATCTACTGATCCCTGTCATCGGGATCAGTTAGATCTGTCATTCCCAGCCCGCCCCGAGACAGTTAGAACACAATGAGGGAACACACTTAACCCCTTGATTGCCCCCTGCAGGTTAACCCCTTCCCTGCTGCCAGTGACATTTATACAGTAATCAGTGGTGTTTTTAGATCTGATCGCTGTATAAACGTCACTGGTCCCAAAAAAAGTGTCAAAAATGTCCGATCTGTCCGCCGCAATATCGCAGTCCCGATAAGAATCGCAGATCACCACCATTACTAGTAAAAAAAAAAAAGTACAAATAGACTGACTGAACAAATGTCTTCTACTGCTTGGCACGAGGGCAAATGTGACATACAGGCTCGGACCAGAACTTTCTAGGTCATACCAACATTGAAGCACCATTCTGACCCCTGTTCTATTCCTTAACCATTTTCTATTGCACATCATAACAGTGAAGAACTGAGTGATATAAGCAGAAATTGCATCCAATACGCTAATACGTTCTGCAATAAGCCCCTGACGAAAGGCTTGAAGCTGAAACGCGTTGAGCTCTTCTCCTTTTGCATAGGACTGTGGAATGTTGTACACATTATACGTATTCAATTGTTGGTGTGTGCCATCTATGCTGGAATTTTCCCATGGTTTTTAACAGGTCGTAAACAGATTTATATGCAAAATCCTTTTTCATTAACATTCGTAACCATATTTCATAATTGAATCTATGTGCAATAAACTTATTTTTACATGAAAATGATTAAGTAATTTCTGCAGCACCACTTTGAAAGTCCTACCAATAGGTGTTATCTTTTTTCTATACAATTTTGGGATTGGTGGTGGTGCCAGATTGGCAGTGCCTGTTTGGTAGATCTTTACATTTTTATTTCCTCTGCCGCAGCCCCTTCGCCGTGCAGTTTGCTGCTCTATAACAGTACAGCGGGATGAGGCTAGCCGCATGGAGCTGCAAAGACGCACCTGCTGTTGGCTCCCGGGTCCCGCAGTTCAACAGGGCTCTAAGACATGGCCAAACTTTACTGAAAAGGCCCATATGGGGAAGGACAAACTCAAGGAGCAGAAGGGCTCAGGAGAGGCGGGCCAAGGAGGTGATCTAGGACAATTCTTCACCCGCTCAGCGGTTGCGGCCCATCGCCAACCAGGTTCCAAGATGGCGTCAGCTCCTCCATCCCCCACGCGCTCAGACTCCGCCATGGACACACAGATGGGCTATCGTTCCAGACTTAACTCACCAGAGAGCTCCAACCATCCCTCCAGGCCAACCGGGTTCCAAGATGGCGTCAGCTCCTCCGTCCCCCATGCGCTCAGATTCCGCCATGGACACACAGATGGGCCATCGTTCCAGACTTACCTCACCAGAGAGCTCTGACCATCCCTCCAGGTGCTCTAGGAGCCACTCCAATGCTTCCCTGGGTTCTGGAGAAGGTTGGGACATGGCAGCCCAAAAAAAGTCCCTACACAGTTATATCAGATCTCTTCCCACCAAAGCGGACTTTGAACATTATGTTAAGAGGATCGAAAAAACATACAAACAAGAGATGTCTGAACTTAAAAGAGATATTGGGGTCCGTTTCGATGACATAGAAGCCACTACTAATGGTCACCAGGCCTCAGTACAATCTCATGAAGAAATCCTTAACATCCATACTGTGATGTTGCAACAACTATCTTACCAACAAGACGACATCAAAAACCATAATCGCCGCAATAACATCCGCATTTGGGGTATCCCTGAGTCAGTGGAACCAAAGGATCTTTAATCAGATCTTACAAAAACCTAAAGAAGCAAACATGGAACTCGACCGGGTCCACAGGACCGCCGGTCCCAAGAATCCTGATCCCACCTTTTTTAGAGACACCCTATGTAGGGTCCATTTTTTCAAAGTCAAAGATGCAATTATGCATGCTGCCAGCACTCAGGATTCCATTCTTTTCAATGAGACTCCTGTGATGCTCCTTCCAGACCTCTTATGCCAAACCCTAGCAATGCAGAAAGCCCTTAAACCACTGACACAACTTCAACAGTCCTGCCACATAAAATACCAGTGGCGCTTTCTTTTCCATCTCAGGGTCCGTCATGAGGGAAAGACGGTCATTTTTCGCACCCTAGGAGATCTACCAACGTTACTGGGCACCCTGGAAGTCCCACAGGTCTCCCTGCCTGACTGGCCATTCAAACCAGCCTCCCCTGGCCTCCAGTTTCTACCACAATGGCAGTCCCAGAGCCGCAAACACCTATCAAGGTCACCTCGCAAAGACCCCAATGACTGAATGGTTCCAGAACACATTTCCTTGTTTCCCTCAATTTGATCCCACTGCTCTTTCCCAGGAGCAGTAGGGGCTCTGTTCCATCCCCGTTTTTTTTTTTTCTCTTGGTTTGGATCCCCCTCACCTGATCGGAATCTAGAACCCTGACTGGGATTACCACAAGATTTACACGTTTGCTTTACCAGTTTTGTTTGTGTTACCATTCACCATAGACCGCATCACGATAGGATCAAGGGGAAATTTGATGTCTCACCCCGTCTATTACACACAAGACCCTATCAGGCTATAACTTCTTTCTGCTACACAGCTCCTACCATATTGGAATTGATTGACTTTGAGACTCCTCCCCTTAGGACATGAAGTTGCTACTTCACCCCATTTAGATTGTTATCACCACCAATTTTACAGTTTGGCCTAACCACCATTTTGCAGTAGATATTTGCCCTGCGGAGCGGGGACCCGGGGGCCGCTCTTTGTGATCTCCTTGGACCCACTCTAGGATATTAGAGTGCCCTTTAGGCACGGTTAATGTGTTAAAATGTTTTATCTTTTTCAGTGCAACATGTTATGTGACGTTTTGGAGCCACCTAGTGGCCATTTTAAATTGGTTTTAAAGTGTTCATTGGTCTCGCTCTCCATCAATACCATTCAAGCTATCCTCTACAACTTCACTATTTTACCTGCTACTTTTCCTTTCCTCCTACTCTCTCCTCCCCTCTCTTTCTTTACCCTTCTATACTTCCTCTTTTCCCCGGTCTGCTGGATCATTCAGGTTAACTAGCTACCTATACCCTAGATACCATCTACTGTACCATATTTCCTACTATCATTTATCCCATGGCTACCGTATGTCCGATTAATTTAGCTTCCTAGAATTGCAGGGGCTTTAACTCACCCGAGAAGCGAAGCCAGATTTTATACCATTTTCATAAATTAAGATCTAGTATTTTAATGCTACAGGAAACCCATTTCCGTACTGGTTTTGTTCCTAACCTGTATAACAGATATCACTATAAGTGGTTTCATAGCTCCAACCCACTCTCCAAAACAAAAGGAGTATCCATTGCCTGCCATAAAACATTCAACCCGGAGGTATTAGATTTTCTTGCTGATGAAGCGGGTAGGTTTAACTTACTTATTAGCTTGTATAACTTACCCCCCACACACCCCTACATCTTGCCATACAGACACTATGCAGGCCTACATTGCAGAGACAGCACTTACAGAAATTTATCAGAAAGACTCAGCGGAATTGGATAAACCCCTCTCTGTCACTGAATTTTTGCGAGCTATTAAAGACCTAAAACTGGGTAAATGTCCCAGCCCTGACGGCTACACTCCTAGGTTCTATAAAACCTTTGCACCCCTTCTGGTACCGTTCTTAGCCCGGGCATTTAACTCCATAGACAAAGCTACTCTCCCCTCCAAAGGCCTTCTATCCGCTAATGTTTCTGACCTTTTGAAACCAGGTAAAGATCCCTCCCAATGTGGCAGCTACCGCCTGATATCTCTTTGAATTTAGATATAAAATGTTTTGTAAAAGTCCTAGCCAACCATCTATCCCCTCTTCTGCCCAAAATCATACATAAAGACCAGGTCGGTTTTGTCCCTGGTCGTGAGGCCAGGGACAACACGACCAAAACAATTCATCTGATATCCTACATCCAACGCCACCACCTGAAGGCCTGCCTGTTATCTTTCGACGCTGAGAAAGCGTTTGACAGGGTTAATTGGCGCTTTCTCCCCCTGCCATCATTGATTCGGGAGCAAGCAGCTGCTTTTTGGACTCTACATTTGCAGCCCAGCACCACATCCTGCTTCGACCCAAGAACCACTGGATGGTCATCCGCCTGGCGGATGGAACCACCATTAAATCGGGTGCTGTCACCCATGAGACTGTCCCTCTGTTTGCCCAGACAACCAATGGCCACAGGGAATATCTCTGGTTGGATATTATTGCTTCTCCACTGTTCCCCATCATCTTCGGACTGCCATGGCCCCGGGCGCATTGCCCCGCTATCGACTGGTCTACTGGAGAAGTCTTGTTTTCGTCTGTCTACTGTCAGCACCATTGTCAGCAGTTAGGGTCGGGATTCTCTCCCACTATGCTGTGCCTAAACGTTGACCCGGATCCGAAAACCCGTATCGCAGTTCCCTCTGTCTATCATGAATTTCTTGACGTGTTCAGTAAGAAAGGAGCAGATGAACTTCCACCCCACAGGCCATATGACTACCCGATAGAGTTGTCACCTGGTGCCGAGATGCCATTTGGCAGGATCTACCCGCTCTCAGAAGTAGAGCTGAAAGCTTTAAAGGACTACCTGGATGAGAATCTTGCAAAGGGATTCATCCGGCCTTCTACTTCTCCGGCAGGTGCAGGGATTTACGTTGTGGTAAAAAAAGCCCACTCCTTACGCCCCTGCATTGATTACAGAGACCTCAACAAGGTCACAGTCAAAAATCGCTACCCCCTACCTCTGGTCCCAGAACTGTTCCAAAGGCTCGGGTCAGCTACAGTATTCACAAGTTGGATCTTCGCGGGGCGTACAATCTCCTTCGCATCCGGGAGGGTGACGAGTGGAAAACGGCCTTCC
>BLSH010044455.1:388220-403357 GCA_018402905.1 Glandirana rugosa
ATATATTCGTGTCTTATTCATACTCCTCTTATATGTCTTATATACTCCCCTTAATTAAGATTTTTATGGACCTATATATGTACACCTTTAACTTAATCATAATTTTAACCACAATTTTTTCCTATAACTGCCCATGTCTTACCAGAGACAATTCCCGTGGTAACCTCCTGATGGGAGGTTTAAGGTCGGACGAATACTCTCTTATTCTAGTTTGTCGATGGCAAGGGGGAGCATGTCTGCAGGTCCCTCTGAGGGTTTAGGGGGGTCTTCTCCTGCTTCTGCTGGAGGATACTTGGTTATAATGGCTATGCTACTACCGATACTATTGGTACCAATGGTAGTGTTAATGTTGTTGATGTCTGGTGGGGGGGGGGGCTAGCTTGATGATGTTAGTTGTTGGTGTAATGATGAGCAGTGGCCTTGTTGTCTATGTGATAGTTGTTTGTTGATTGTAGTAGTTCGATCGGGGGGGGGGGTGGTCTGTAGTTGTTGTAATTGTGATGGTAACCATGGTTATCATAGCCATCATCGTATCGGTAATATTGGTTCATAGGAGGTCGTCTTCGTCCTCTTCTGGGGGGATTTGGGAGTCTCCCTGGACGTCTGTACGAGGGGGAACGGTAGCTGTTTGATCTTATTCTCTCATAAGCAGGCTGGAATTTGGAGGGTAGTCCTCCAATGGTGCCCTTAACAGAGACCATTCTGTACCCGTCAATATCCTTTTTTAACACCAATTTTAATACTAATTCAATTTCCACATGTATATATCCAGGTATTTTTAGAATTAATTCCCCTCATATATTCTGTATATTCTCCTCATACTTATTCTGTGCTTATATACGCTTCCTCCCCCCTTTTTTGGTAACTCCCCATTGCTTTCAACATGTTGTCTTTCCCAACCTTAATATTTACATATTCCCGCCCTTGGAGGAAGGTCCTGGGCCTCCATTTTCAACATGGAGGGCGGCACTGCCTGCTCTACCATAATGTAAGGCATTTCCTCCTCCTGTGACACACTTCCGGGTTGACACCTGACGTCCCTTCTGGTAATCGTGGCATCCGCCTCCACCAATCACTACACAATATAGTGATATGGGAGGATCGGTGTCAGTAACATAGGCCCTCAGAGCGGCATTGACACGCCCCCCATACCTAATCCATTATTCGGTCTTTTTTTATCCCTTCGTTTGGCGCCTTTTTTCAAGCACACATGGCAAATGCTGGCATCCAGCCCTGAGCCATGTATTAGGCACCGTTATACTATCAATTTCCCTTAGTCCATCTATACATCCTTCACAGGGTGTTAGTATATGTGCCCCTGGCGCCATTTTGGATTCTGGAAAGGAGACCCTCTGCCATTTGTGAAAGGGGAGGGCCCTTCTTTATGCAATGTGTCTATATATATCAGCAGTGGTCTCGGGGTGGGGGGGGGACACCCCTGAAGACGCTTTAGCAAACGAAACGCGTTGGGTCCTGTCCCCTGACTCACTGCTGTCTGGATTTTTACTGATGAGCTCATCTTTATTTTAACCAATGTAAGTGTTTTTAATCCACATTTAATACATTTCTGTGGTAAATGGAATTACGCTATGGAGTTTTTCCTTGTTCTTATTCCAACTAAAACCACCTGGGAGTGATACCTCTTGTCCATTGAAGAGGCATAGGAACCCTCCAAGGGAACCCCGGTACTACCACAGACCAAGAAGGGATTCATCCATATTCACCCCATAGAAAACCATCGCACCTCTGCTTCCATACCACTAACCTCTGGTAAGCACACCCACGTACAGTGGGGATTGTCACAATTTCTGAGCACTCACTTGAGCACTTTGCACTGTGACGTTTCTTCATCTCTCCTGGACCATCTGGATCATCATCTTCTTTGCTGGCACTTTACCATCCTCTGGTAAGTACAATCACTCACCATTGTGGATTGTCACCATATCGAGCTCTTTATTGTCAAGTCACCTGTCACTTTAATCCAAGTTCAATCTGGGACAACGCACTGCAACACTTTTATATTTTTCTGCATTTACTATGGAGATCTTCCACATCTGCATATGAACTTTAAAAGGGACTTGACTGTATTGTCACTGAAAGTATGCATATGATATTGGTTTATACCTAACCCCCCATTACCTTCACTTTTTAAACATTATACCCAGATATGGTCTTACCCTAAGACCACTCTCTACATAGCGCTGCACTCCTTGTTCCCCAGTCATCTCCAACTTTGTCATGCTAGCTGCTCTCACACACAACCAGGTAGCGCAGTATTCACCTAACCCATATATTCACTTTTGTTGCCAGCAGTTTAGACATTAATGTGTGTTGAGTTAGTTTGAGGCGACAGCAAAATTACACTTTTACACAAGCTGTACATTCACTATTTTACAGTGTGGCGGAGTGTCACTTCTTCAGTGTTGTAACATGAAAAGATGTAATAAAATGTTTACAAAAATTGTGAGATACTGTAGATAAAATTTGTGTAGCTGCTACTGATACCGTAGGTCCCGGATTGTGGAAATCGTTACTGAGGCCATAAACTCCCTACCCTACCCTCACGGGTAAAGGCTCATCTGTAGTAGCGCTTGGCTGAGCCGCCGAAGGTTCCAACAGACCATTGGTGGATCCCTTGTGCGATATGTAGCCCCGATGGTGTGGGGAGATGGGAGCCGCCGGTATCTTCCGTCAGAAATCCTGTCTCGGGCTTCTACTCCGACCTGTACAGCTCTCGGGGGGATTACTCCCTGGAGTCTCTGCAGCAGTTTCAGGGGGGATAGACTTGCCTACCCTGTCAGCTCTACATCACACGATTCTAGATGCCCCTATAGAGCTGGAGGAACTGCAGAAAGCTATTGGCATGTTCCCCAACTGTAAGGCCCAGGGGCATGACAGACTGCAGATGGAGGTGTACAAGCGGTATGGAGATGTGATCCTGCTGTTCTTACTTAAGGTGTTTAACTATGCACGGGAGGAGGGAGTTTTACCACTGTCCATGAGAAGGGCCAATATTGTCCTACTGTTAAAGCCGGGGAAGGACCCCGTGGATCTGGGCTCTTACAGGCCCATATCTCTTCTACAGAGCGATATAAAGATCCTGGCCAAAGTCCTTGCATTAAGACTAAACAAAGTAATATCCACCATCATACATGCAGACCAATCTGGATTTATGCCCCAAAAGTCGACTGCCATAAATCTGCGCAGACTTTACCTCAATATTCAAACGCCAGGTGATAATGCGGGAGACAGGGCCTTACTATCCTTCGATTCCTACAAGGCCTTTGATAGTATAGAGTGGCAATGCCTCTGGGTGACGCTGGCTAGGATGGGCTTCGGGGAGACCTTCTTGGCATGGGTCAAGCTGCTATATGCTTCACCAGTGGCAGCGATCAGGGAGGCTGGTAGGGTCTCACAACCCTTCTCTTTGCACAGGGGCACCCATCATGGGTGCCCCGTCCCCTCTGCTGTTCGCTGTCGCGGTGGAGCCCCTGGCGGCAATGATCCGTTCGAACCCAGACATCTGTGGCTTTAGATATGGCGGGGTACAAGAGAAAATCATGTTATATGCGGATGACGCATTGCTTCTCCTCGTGGACACTTCTGGGTCCCTGAGGGAGGCGATGTTGGCCATATCCAGGTTTGGCAGGTACTCGGGTTTGGTCATAAATTGGACGAAATCTTCTATCATGCCACTGGATTCTGCACAGGACACCCGGACAGTCAATACAGAATATCCCGGTGTCTTCCAGCTTCAAATACTTGGGCATACAGGTTACCCCAGACCCGCTGGAGTATGTTTCCTTGAACATAATGCCGCTGCTGGGCCGAATTAGAGATAAGATTAAGGTCTGGTCAAAACTGAAAATATCTTTAGCCGGAAGGGTGAACCTTATAAAAATGGTCTTTATGCCCCAACTTCTTTATGCCCTGCATAATACTCCCGTAGTGATACCTTTGAAAGTGTTCCACATCATCAACATGGCCCTCCGATCCTTTTTGTGGCTGAATAAGCCTTCTCGGATTAAATTGGAGCAACTGCAGAAGCCAAAAGATGCTGGGGGACTGGCATTACCAAACCCTTGGCTGTACTACTTGGCGCTTAAACTGCAGCATATCGCAAGGGCTATGCTGGTGGAGCGAGAGGGTGGGGATCTAGTGACGGACTCCTCTGTGTCCCTAATGCGGCATGTAACAAAAAATGTAGAGGTGGCGAGGGGCCTAGAGGCCCTGTCCTATGCTAAATCTAATAAATGGTACCCCACTTTTGCTCTTATGCAGAAGGTGTGGCTTAAGGCTAGACCGCTACAAAATGTGAATGGGTTCACTAGTATGAGTCCTATCTGGAACAACAAGTACTACCCGGAATTCTTGGCGATAGATAGTGGGCCTAGGTGGGCGAGATATGGGGTAACGGATTTAAAACATATCTTCTGTAATGGCAAATTGTTGACTTTCCCTGAATTAAGACATAAATATGGTGTCCCACAAAGCATGTACTTTTATTACTTATAAATACATCATGGAGTCTTGACACAGTCGGAGGGAACGATATGGGAGTGCTCCCAGACACCAATAATTAAATATATTAGGGAAGTTTCCCTCCTTAAGGGGTTCATCTCCGTCTATTCTGCGGGACTTCCCCACTGATGTGATCAATAAATGGGAGAGGGATGTGGGGACCTTTGAAGGCCAGTGGGAGGAGGTTTTACAGGCAGTGGTGACCAGTTCTCTCAATGTGGCGCAGAGGGTATCACAGCTATACCTAGTTCTTAGAGTGCACCTGACGCCTGCCCGACTGTGTTGGATGGGATTGAGGGAGGACCCCAGCTGTACCAGATGCCTCAGGGACCATGGGGATTTTATCCACTTACTGTGGCGGTGTCCAAAGCATCTATACTGGACTGCGGTGATAAACATCGTCAACTCTGTTTCGGATGACTGTGCCCAGTGGCCCGAAACAAGGCATATTGGGCATTTTTGATGATTTACCTTTTAAAGGAGCATACTAGGACGGCCATAGCTATGGCCCTTTTTCAGGCTCGTAAACTAGTGTTGAGGCATTGGAAATCTGTGGATCCCCTACGCTCAAAGAATGGATTGGACACATGGGAAGTATGCTTAGGCTGGAGAAATATATATACCAACACAGGGAATGCCCCCAGAAATTCAGCAGAATATGGGATCTATGGCTAGATACTCCGGGGCTTTCCCCGATGGAACTGGTCATGGACAGAATGCTGGGGTAAGGGCTCATCACTCATCTTAGTAACCTGTGGGCCTCGGGCTAATTTGTGTGGTAGGGGGTTATTTGACTAAAAAGAATGTGGCAGGGTGCTTCCTTACTGTTCTTGTTGTTCATGAAAACGCTTATGTAAGCAGGAATGTGAAATGGTGAATATAATACATGCAATATGGTTTTTGATAACCACACGAAACATTGATATTAATGCTTGATTGAAAAATGCATTTCGGTGTACTTGTACCCGTTTTTTATATGCTCCAATAAAGCTTCTTTGATTAAAAAAAAAATCCCGTCTCAGGCACTGTTCAAGCTGAGCTTGGATTCTGATGGAAGATACTGACGGAAGATCACACAAGGGATCCACCCACGGTTCGTTGGAACCTCCAGCGGCTCAGCCGAACGCAGCTACAGATAAGCCTTTATGACAGCACTGTGTGAGTGCATTTCATACTGTTTTTACACATTGTATGTTAAATAAACCATGCTGCACTAGATATGGTCTGGCGCTTCTGTTCTTTCCATTTAGTTTTCATCACATACTAATAAAGACCTATCCTTAGCCTTTTCCCTCCGGCGAGGCACACAGCAAGGCTGCCCCCTATTGCCACTTCTATTGGCACAGGCCATTATACGCAGGCGGTGTCTTGTTGTATCCCGATGGTTCTGAAGCCTCGTTTTTTTTATTTTATGCGGGTGATGGACGAGTTTGGGGATGATTCTGGCCTAGGGGTAGGATGAGATAAGTCTTTGGCTTTTGCTATTGGCCCCCAGTTGCCCTATGATACAAATCCAATCTATAGGTTTTCTACTACTTTCTGATATTTAGGTGCACAAATTTACTCTGATCTTACCAGGTTTGAATCTTTAAAAGTTGCCCCCATAGTCCACGAAATGGAGATCAGGCTCCATTAGTGGTCCTCCCTTCCTCTCAATTTAATTGGTCGAAGCAATATATGTATAATGATTTTTTTACCCAAATTTTGTATTCGTTTCCGGCCTTGTGATGTTATGCGAGGTGCGATAGTGGACAGGCGATATTTGTTGCCCCGCATGAGTTCACTTGGAGTGGACTGGTGAGTTTTAGACCCGGGTTTTGCTAGCCGTGGCAGAGCTGGGTCCAGTTCAGAGTTTCTGGTCCACCAAAACCCCTCTCTAGCTGCTTGAAATAACCAGGAAGAGATCTCAGTAGAGCTCACCCTGGGAATCAGTATGCCTACACAGAGAGCTAAACCTAAACCTTGAGTTGTTGGTTGCTCTAAGGACTGGAAAAGAAAAAAAGGTTTGCGTTTGTTTGGAGGTGTCAGGGACAAGCACGACATCGTAGAGAGGTATCCTGTTCTGTATTAGTTTAGCGCCGGACGGGAAGGTTTTGTTTTTGCTATTTGTTTTATGACCTATAACCTTTACCAAATAAAACTGGCAACCCGCCAGATTTTAAGAAAGTTTGCCTACAAGCTGAATCCCAGGAAAGGTGATCCACACAAGCTAATCTCCAACACGTGGTGGAGTTCAGCGGGCAACTTTCCAAGATGGAGGAAATATTGAAGGCCCTGCTGCAAGCCAATGCAGCTCAGCGGGAAACCAACCACCAGGTTGCAGAGGCTGCTGCAGCACAACTAGCGGTTCAACAGGCAGCTCTGCAGGAAACCAATATCCGGGTCGCACAGGCTGCTGCAGCTCAGCAGGAGTAAAGTCGCCAGGCTATCGCAGCACAACAGGAGACGAACCGACAGTTTGCGGGGGCCCTGCTGCAATTAAAGATGGGGCCCACACCTCCCGTGGCAGTGGAACCAAAATTGGTAAGCACCTCTTATCACCTGCAGAAGATGATACCTGTGGTTGACATGGAGGCATGCCTTACGACTTTTGAACAAGTCGCTCTTCGCGAAGGATGGACAAAAGAACAATGGTTGGGACTGCTAGAGCATTTTCTGACAGGTGAGCCCCAAAAGACTTATTTTGATTTGGAACCCGATAAGGTCCAGGACTCGCTAAAAACGGAGATACTCGCAGGCCTGGGTGTCACCATGGGTGCATCAGTGGACCTACTGCATGGACCAGCCACCCTGCTCTCAAATGTTTGACTTGTGGTTACAGCCGGAGACTTTGCCAGGCCCTCAGATCGTGGAGCGTGTGGTCGTGGACAGGTATCTGCGTGCGCTCCCTGCGACTTTGGAAGTGGGTTAGCCATGGAGACCCCAAAATGGCAACCCAACTGGTGGACCTCGTAGAGAGATACAGTGCGGCTGAGGACTTGTAGTACCCATCTGCCCCCCTCGCCAATGTATCTAGGGGTGAAAAATCGCACAGCAGATCCGGTAAGACTGTCCCAATGCTCAAGGGCGTCGGGAAAATTAATAAGTCTGCTGTAATAATGGAGACTTTGGGCTCTAGACCTGGAGACTGGCCAAAGAAGCCAGGAAGGTCTTTGGGACCCTTGAGAGGACTGGGTATAGAGCACATACAGTGCTACCGATGCAATGCATTGGACCATATTGCTGCCGATTGTCCCCTGAATGATGAACCAATGCAATGTGATTATACTTATGTGAATAGACCCCTTTACCTTTCTGCACAGGTCGCATTTACAGCATTATGGTAAATAGACGCCTTTCCCTTTTTGCACAGGTCGCATGTACAGCATTATGTTCAGGTCACATGGAGAAGCAAATGTGTGTGATTTCTATTGATGGGAAACCAGTCACTGCGCTGCTTGACTCTGGTAGTGTGGCAACGTTGGTCAAAAGCAATTGTGTGAATCCTGAAAGGTTACACCATAGTACTGTCTGGGTCATTTGCATCCATGGGGACACTCGTGACTACCAGATGATGGTGGTGGAGGTTGACACCCCATGGGGCAGTGTGACATATTCAGTGGGGATGGTACCTTCACTGCTTCATGGACCCCTGGTGGTGGGATTTTCCCCCATTTTTGGAGGTTATGGGAACGCACAGTCTGGAGGATATAGCTCCCCTTGCTGAGGAATCACAAGACCTCTCACCAGACCCATTTTGTCAAATGGAAGAGGAGACTGGTGGAAGGACCGAGGAAGGAGGAGACCCTCCATCTTTTCCTGTAATGGGTGGGGAGCCGGAGGAGCTGGAAGATAGCTCCTAGCTGGTGGCTAAAGACCCAGAAAATGTCTTTGACCCTGAGAGTGAACAGAATGTGGTACCCGACTTAGAGGTCTGGAGAGAGGACCTCTGTACAGCACCACTACGCGATGTCACCCTCTCTAGAGCCAGAGAAAATGTTAAGGTGATAGATGGGGAACCCATGGAACCCCTGAATCCTGCCCTGAGTGTCAATCTATCACATCCAACTCTAACATGTTTTGTATTTCCTTTGCTACTGCCTCGCGCCTAGCCTCTATAAGGCTTCACATTTACGCGAACACCTGGCTCTGTGATTATGTCATGTTGAATCAGTGTGGTCAGTCCGGGCAAAGGGGAGAAAAAGTCTCTATTTTTGTTCATGGACTTTTTAAGGTCCTGTTGTTGGGCTACCGACAAGGATTCCATCAGGGGGATGTCCGGTGTCATTGGTACCCTATCTTTTTGAGGAGTTGGTACGGCCAACAAAGCCTCTCTGTCCTTCCATGGTTTTAAGAGGTTTACATGATAGATTTGTTTGGGCTTCCTTATCCCTGGCTGGTAAACTTTGTATTACGCTTTCCTTAATCTCAGGAGGAATTTACTTTAAACTATGGGGACCAGCACCAGTAATCTATCCCCGGAGTTGAAAGTTTGGGTCTTAGCACCCCCGATTATAAACCTTTCTCTGAGCCTCCTGGGCTCGCTCCAAATGCTCTCTTACCAGGGGAAGGACCGCTGTGATCCGACCTTGCATCAAGGAAATATGCTCGATGACGTTCCTATGAGGGGTGACCTCTCCTTCCCACATTTCTTTGGCGACATCTACAAATCCCCGGGGATGTCCATCATACAAGAGTTCAAATGGGGAGTACCCTGTAGACGCCTGTGGAACCTCTCGTATGGCAAACATGAGATACGGCAGCAACATATCCCAATCTCTCCCATCTTTTTCCACTACTTTTTTCAACTTTCTTTTGAGCGTTTTATTAAACCTCTCCACAAGTCCATCCGTTTGGGGGTGGCAGACCAAGGTACGGAGATGGGAGATTTTATACAACTTCCACAATTCCTTGGTTACACAGGACATAAACGGGGTGCCCTGATCCATTAAGACCTCTTTAGGGATCCCCACCCGACTAAATACCTGGATCAACTCCTTGTGGAGGTGTTCCGCAAGGGTATGGCTTCTTCTTGAATTTTAAGAAAGTTTGCCTACAAGCTGCCTTCTTCCCAGGAAAGGTGATCCACACTAGCTTTTTACCCAAGAAGGTTTTTCACAGTATGGAGTATGCCTTGTCATGTTTTATTTGGAACGGGAGTCAACCTCATATAGCCAAGTGCTAAGAAGGTTTTGCATGCCCTAATCTTGTATCACGGCTTACATTTGCTAATGATTGGCCTTATTCAACCACCCCCAATCCTTCCCCCACCTTGTTATCTGACTTTTACGGGTCTAGTCACTCGCTACAGGATTAGATCCATAGGTTCACTGCTTCTTGCTGTTCCAGGTACTCACCGGTGGATGTGTGTTTTCTCGTCTGACATGAGGGCGGGAAAATGCTATCCTCCGCTGCCTCTGGGGTGTCGCCCAAGGCTCCATTGTGGCATAACCAAAATTTTCCTGAGCTATGGGACCACCTTAGCTCCTCCTGGTGCGATTGTTTGAGGGTTACCCATTTATCACATTTTTCAGAACAATATTTTTGCCTCTTTTTTGAAGTTGAAGGACTGCCATGGCATAGCCAATACATTTTTCTTTAAATATCTGTTACTTCACCATGCTGTCAGGACGCAGTTTGGGGCTTTGACCCTGGAGCTTTTGGAATCCCACCCTTGAGGATTTAATATCTCATCCAAAAATCACAAAAATTAGTCACAAATTTCGACAATGGGCTTCAAGCGGCCGGGTCTAACCAATTCCAGATCCCTCATTGTTTTTCTTCTGTATAGGGGGACAAAGTCCTTTCTTGGGTTGGTTTTCAAATACCTGAGAAAGGGAGGGAGGAGAGCAGCACTGTTTGGGTGTATTTACTTTGTGTTTTTTGTATGGTGTTTTTCCATTGAGGTATTTTGTATACATTACCCTTTGTCTGCCATATTCGCCTTACTTGAGCTCTGCGTAGCCCTTGTATTCAGCTCTTTTGTCATTACTGTTGGTCATGTACTCCTGTACCCCTGATATTTAATTTTGCTTACAGTTGTGAGTGGTTTCTTATTTAAAAATCTTAAACACACACCTTTAAAAAAATGCTTTTGTTGTGTTTGTCCTTACTAAATAAGATTTAGATGACTTCTTGGCCTGAAGAGTGAAGTAAAATCTCCCCAACAAGGGCAATGACAGCAATAAAGATCTCATATAAGTTTTAACTTTTTCTTTACTTTATCCAAGACAACCATACAATAAGGAAAGCTTTTGGTTGGTATTTTAACTTTAAAGAGAATAATTTTACTTACACCAATTTCAGCAAGTGTCGCCATTGCCCAAGCAGTAGTAGATCGAAGCCCTGTATTCTGAATATAACTCCTATATGCCAAAGGCTGCCTGTAAGACAAATGTTAAAGTAATATCGGAAATAGAAGACATACAAGTTGCACCAATTTAAGGTTAAACATGATCTACTGGATATAAACATGTGCATAAATGTGCAAGTAGAAGACAATGAAAATTGCCTATGTCGCAACAATGTTCGGACAGTGGGCATACCTGAAAAGGCAGAGGACAATGATCCAATTGAGTTTGCCGAACGTTGGCTAGAGCAGTGTTTCTCAACCCTGTCCTCAAGTACCCCCAACAGGCCATGTTTTCATGTTTTCCTTTACCTTGCACAGCTGAGTCAATGGCTTGGTATTTTGGACAGCTATTTTATCTAAGAGAAATTCCCAAAACACGGCCTGTTGGGGGTACTTGAGGACAGGGTTGAGAACCACTGGGCTAGAGAACACTTTTGGCAAATCATATTTTTCCTCATTATTTGTAGGGGAGCATTCCCACAAGGTTCCTACCCGGCCCCAGCAACCAGGAAACACTCCATGGTCCTGTCTCATACACCTTGTGAATTATAGAGACAGGGAGACTGTTTTGAGGAGGGCAAGGGCCTTGAAAGATGTTAAATATAACGGATCAAATGGAGGAGCAGAAACGCAGGGCCAATGTTGGGCTTAAAATACTTTGATTTATCCCCCTCGTCTACGGGTGGTCCATGACGGTCATGTGCAATTTTTTGAAGCCCCCCAGGATGCACAGGACTGGATGGATGGCCAATTTTCAATGTAATGTTTAAATGAAACATTTAATCATGATAAGCTGTGCTATTCCTGCGGCGGGGGGCTGGGTGTTAGGTCTTAAGGGTGGAGGCGTATATGTTTGGGTAGTTACAGTGATATATGTTTATCTGTACCTCTCTGCCCTTTCGTTCTCTTTTTCCCCCTGCATGAGGCCTATTACCTGGCGCAAAGCGGGTTTTTGCCTAGATTGCAAAGATTTTTTATTAGGCGCATATTCTATATTTTGTATTCACCGGGACGCTGAAAGCTCAATCAGCAGATAGCTACTCCATGAATTTTTTGTGGCTTTCTCCTCCGTGGAACTGTTTTTTTTTTTCTAGCAGATGCCTGGTCTATCTGTGGCTAAACATCTGTTTTTGTAAGTTCAATTTCGGGGTGTTCATTTTTTTTTTGGAGCATTTTGTCAATAATGGGCAATACTTTGCTTGATATGTACTGGGACATGTTTAGTAGGGTTGCCACATCATCCCTTTAATCCGGGACACATATGAACTACACAGGTTCTGAGGCTAATTTAATGCAGATAAGGCACCAAGGGAGTTTAATTACCACCTTAATCAGCCACAGGACCTGTGTAATTCATATGTGTCCTGGATTAAAGGGATGATGTGGCAACCCTAATGTTTAGTGGTGCAGGTTGGTCGCTTGACAGATTTATTGCTTATTCTTAGATATGGTTAATCAATGTATACGTGTTCTCTCATGGAATGTCAGGGGTTGAATAATGCCACAAAAAAGGCAATCTGTTTTTGACTATATTGCCTCTTTCTGTCCCTCCCTGCTCTGCTTGCAATTGACGCATGCTACATGCAGGGCCGGTGCAAATATTTTTATCTACTTAGGCAAAGGTGCATTTTGGTGCCCCCCCCATCCTTCCCTTCTCTTCTCTACAGCAGTGTGTGCCACAATAACGTGCTATAGTGTGATAGATATTATTAATAATTAACATATGTATATTCCAAAGTGCTAGTACAATAATAAGCATAAAACACAAATTTCACACAAAAAATCCAATAAAACTGTGCTGTGATAAATGTGTGCAAATCCACTGCAAGCTGTTTGCACCAATTTCAGTGAACCATCACCAAGACAAAGCACATACCATTTACGTACCAAAAAATATGAAACTTATGAGGACATGTGTGCTTGTCGTCTGCTGGATATTTACAACAACTTTGCTGAAAAAGCAACACTGCGGTTATAGTAACTTGGTCTGCTACCAACCACAGGGAACCCCACATATGCAAAAAATAAAGCACACTATAGTGCAATACCAGTAGAAGTAAACAATTTGTTCCTTTATCCCAGTAAAGTTTGCTGTAAGTACATTACTTTATTAAAGCAAAGCACTATGTCCTGGTAATGCACTATAGCGTGCTCTATTCTTTGCATACATGGGGTTGCTGTGGTTGGTACCTGAACAGGCAGAGTGGTGCTAGGCCGCTATTGGGAGAAAGCTGCTATACACGCATTGTAAGTTTTTGAGTAAAGTGGCTGCAAATCTCTAGCAGATGACAAGTGCATGTTTAAGAGGTAAGCAGATGGTGTATACTTAGTCTTGGTGATGGCACACTGATGTCTAAGCAAAAAGCTTGCACAAATGTATCCAAGCACAATTGGAATGTATGTATATGTATGTATATGTATATATATATATATATATATATATATATATATATATACACACACATACATACACATATACACAGGCGGTCCCCGGGTTACAAACAAGATAGGGTCTGTAGGTTTGTTCTTAAGTTGAATTTGTTTGTAAGTTGGAACAGGTAAATTTTTTACGTGTAGCTTCAGCCAAAAAAAATATTTCTAAACTTTTTGGATAGCATAGGGAAGGGGTAACACCCCTGTAACGTTTGTTTTGCTGTCTATGTTTCTGTTCAGAAGATTTCACCTCACTTCCTGTCCCAATGATAATTGGATTTTGAAAATGTTAGGTTGTTGTGGAAACAAGGATTGGTGATAAAGCATCAGTGGAGACACCTTTTTCCCATAATAACTCTTACAGGAGTGAATTTCCTTGTCTGCCTCCGTTTGTAAGTAGGAGTCGTTTGTAACTCTGATGTTTGTAACTAGGGGACCGCCTGTATGTGTGTATGTATATATATATATATATATATATATATATATATATAGCAATTAGAAAATGGTGAGCAGCACATCGGTAATCTTCCAGTGCTAGCAATCAAGCCTTACCCCAAGGCTGTATATAGAAACAAAAAGGTCCAGGATTGCTGCACACAAATTCTTTTAATGAATCAAAGTATCCAAAATATAAACATCATTTGAAAAGTTCTTAAAGTAGTGATAAAACAGTCATGAGAAAAACATGAAAAGTCCATAGCAAAATTGCTCCATATTACCAACGGTTTCGGGCTACTGTCCTCCTCTCACGGCCTTTTTCTCTGGCTCATCACGGCTCGCCGGCGGACATCGGGTCCGCCCGGGCCACGAGCACACTCCTCCGGAGTGCGGCGGGCACGAGCTTGCGCCCCCTAGCGACCACTCTGCAAATCACCGTCTATTTACGGCGATTCACGGTACACGTCCACACTACCACAGTAAATATACTGTGCGTGGTGTGGAAGTGGTTAATGACAGGATATCGGGAGCCTAACACCGCTTTGTGGCTGAATCCCTTTTGGCTGGACCTATTTCCCAAAGATGATCTTGTCCCTGACTGCATATACCTCAATGTCAATGTGGGCTCTGCTTCCTTGCGTGTGGTATGGGATGCTCTCAAGGCCTTTCTTCGGGACCTGCTAATTCAAAAAATCTGTGCTATCAAAACCGCTTCCCATAGGGAACTGGAGCTTGCAAAAGCAGAAGCCAACTACATCCAGGATCCTACCCCAGATAACCAACTTAAGTGGTTATCATCCCAGAGAAGGTTGAATGAGCTGCCGAAGGCTAGGAATAAAGGGATTTTATTATAACTTACCGTAAACTCCTTTTCTCTGAGTTCACTGACAGACGCAGCTCTTCTTGACTTTGTGGGGTTTTATGTTCGTCTTACCAGGAGTTAACTAGGCAGGGAAAGAATTCAGCTGGCCCCTCCCCTGGGGGCAGTCCTCCTTTCCTACATTAAAACCCCCCCTCACAGAGGAGCTCTCCAGTTTGTACACAAGCCGTACCAAAAACAGAGCCCAGAGGGGTGGGCGCTGCGTCTGTCAGTGAACTCGGAGAAAAGGATTTTACGGTAAGTTATAATAAAATCCCTTTTTCTCCTACGTTCACTGACAGACGCAGCTCTTCTTGACTTTGTGGGGACGTCCCCAAGCTGTGTCAAAAAAGAGGGGTGGGTAAACGCAAAAACAACTGTACCCAAGTGAACCTCTGAAGAGGCGCCAGTCGCGCCTACACTGCCGCCTGCAGAACTTTGCGGCCAAAAGCAGCATCTGAAGATGCAAACACATCAACTTTGTAAAACTTAGTAAAAGTGTGAACCGAGGCCCAAGTGGCCGCCTTGCACACCTGTGACACCGAAGCCTGGTGT
>BLSH010044455.1:447304-458815 GCA_018402905.1 Glandirana rugosa
GTGGTGTATGGAACCCCCAGGGGGGGGGGAAGGGGCACACAGTATCATCCTGGGACCCCCAAGGTATGTGGTGATGTCCATCTGGTAAGTGTACTCACCATGTCAAGAGTCCATGGTGCTAAGGTCCATGGCATTGAGAAAGTGGGGTACCAAACTAGGGCTGGGGCAATCTACCACCGGTCCACTCCCCCGTAGTAGATAGGGGAATCCTCCTAAGCCTGTGAAAGTGTGGATCATATATAGAGAGGATATTTAGAATCGTTTGGCAGGCTGAATGGAAAATAAGAGGGGAAAAAAGGGGAAAAATGAGAAGGGAGGACGGGGACAGGGGATAGCAAGGGGGGGGGGGGCAAGGTAGGGACCATCCAGAGAGAGAGAGTGAAAGAGGGGAAAGTAGATTTGACTGGCAAAATCAGATCCCCTTAACTGCGTACCATTCAGCTAGCCCGACCGTTCACCGTCCTCCCAGGTAGTGTATATCAAATGCACTGGCCTGGGGGATTAAATATGGCGCCGGACGCTCGCATCTGCGCACTTCCAACGACGTGGTGCGCATGTGCATCGCGTCATCACAGACGCGTGTGCGTGTTAAAAAAACGGAAGTGACATCCGCAGGTGGGACGCGTAAGCGCCAACACCGTGGTGTCTGGGGTCGAGTGTGTTGTTGCTCCGCCCATGTGTGTCTGTCATTGGATAGGGGACATGGACCAACAGGAGAAGAAAAAAGAGGCACAGAGATAGAAAGTGCCAGTCTAGGTGTCTGAGAGCAGTTTTGACCAAGAAGTAGAGGAAGGGTGAACAAGGAAGAGCATAAAAATAAAGCATAAAATATAAAATGTGGATTGTAAAAGGTATAAACCCCAACGTTTCAATTTGTTTTTTGAATACACTAATACTAGCCATGTCCCTCCCATGTTCCTGAAGTGAAACCCTCTAGAAAGGGTCGATAACTGATGGAACTATTTAAACCCAGTGGAATAGTGGCCCGTAGGGCCACTATCCATTGGGTTTCCCTCAGTAGGAGGATCTTATTCCAATCACCGCCTCGGCTGTTTGGGTGAATGCGGTCCAGTATTAGAAAATCAACTCTTGGGATATATTTGTTGTGGGTATCTCTTACATGTCTGCCTAAGGGGAGATTGGGGTTACACGGTTTCCTACTTGTTATGTGTCTTGAGGCTCTCTTGTAAAATTCTTGTGTGGTCTTACCCACATGAAAGTCCCCACAAGCCCAGGTTAGTAGGTATATCACTCCTATTGTCATATAGTTGGCAAAATAGGACGGTTTGTATATTTGTCCATTTGGTAATTTGATATTAGTATTGGTGTTCATGTAGAGGCAAATTTTGCAACCACCGCATCTGAAGGTTCTCCTTCGTTTGCAGGGGTAACCCCTAAATTCACCCGTGTACTCACTACGGACTAGTCAGTAATGATCGAGATCTACAGAAAGTGATTGGGGGATTTTTAGGTATTGGAGGAGTTAAGGTAGGGTCCATTAGCAAAATATGCCAATATTTTGAAATAATTTTTCTGATTTTTCCATGCTGCCTAGTGTACTTTGTGATAATTCTAGCTTGATTGGTAAACGCATTAGATGGTTTGTCTTTGTCTAGGGTGGAAGTCTCACCAAAGAGTAATTGTTTTCTTGTTTTTCCCGTGCTTGTTTGTATGCCTTAAGGCAAGTATTAGAATAACCCCTCTCACGAAATCTGAGCCTCAATTTGTCCGCTTCTGTGCAGAAGGTCTCCTCGGTAGAGCAGTTTCTATGGAGGCGCAAGTATTGCCCGTATGGAATAGACCTGATTAGGGCTGCTGGGTGGGAACTGGCAGCATGTAGGTTTGTGTTCCCTGCTGTTTCCTTTCTATATAGGGCACTCGTGAGCCTTCCTTCCTCATCCTTCAAGATCGTTACATCCAAGAAATTGAGTTTGGAGGGATCAGCGGTCATGGTGAATCTTAAATTGAAGGTATTTGTATTCATAGCAGTGAGACAGTGGTTAAGGGATTCTCTAGCACCATTCCACACCAAGAAGATATCAATGAATCTGTACCAGATCAAAATGCTCTCGGTCAGATCCACTAGGTTCTCATCTGCCAAGAATAGACTCTCCCATTCCCCCAGGTACAGGTTGGCATAAGAGGGGGCACAATAGGTCCCCATAGCCACCCCCTGCACCTGGAGGAAATTGGAGCCGTTGTATGAAAATAAGTTTTGCGTCAGTATGAACTCGAGAGGATGATTTGAAGGTGTGTAATTTCTTGTCATCCAGATGGGATTGAGACAGAAAATGTCTGACTGCTTGTATTCCTTCCCGATGTGGAGTGGAGCTGTGCAATGCCTCCACATCCACCGAGACTAAAAAAGCCTCTGGTGGTACGTGGAGGCCCTCCAAATTCTGGAGGAGATGGGTTGTGTCCCTAATGTAAGAGGGGAGATTCATCACTAGTGGGCACAGTTGTTCATCAATGTACCTACTGAGGTTCTCCCTAATACTTCCTTGGCCTGACACAATTGGTCTGCCTGGAGGTTCTTTAAGGTCCTTGCAGACCTTGGGTAGACTGTAGAAAGTAGGGATTTTAGGAAAACGTGTCTGTATGAAATCTCAGGTGTGTTTGTCAATGATGTTACTGATGTCTACTTATATATAGAATTCCTTATTAAAGTTTTCAATCCTTGATCGTGGTATAGGTTTATACCAGTCTGTATTTTGGAGAATCCTTAGGCACATGGCTCTGTATTGATGATTGGTCATGACAACAATGTTCCCCCCTTTATCAGATGGTTTCACTGTTAAGTGATGTTGGTCTATTAGATTTTTTTAATGCCTTTCTTTCATTTTGTGATAGGTTATCTCTAGTGGGACTTTTTGAGTTTATTTAGCTCCTGTGATGCCATTGCTATAAAGGCCCCAATGTTAAGGTTTAAGTCAAGGGAAGGAAATTGACTTGATTTTTTTCTCAATGTGGAGATGCCTAATCTGTTATTTTTGGAGGTATTTGTTGCTTTGCTGAGGGGGAGGCCAATATCCAGCTGGTCAGTTGGATTTTGTTCATTGAGGAGGAAGTTAATTCTTCTACAGCCTATTTTTTCTTGGGGGTTAGCTCATTTTGTTCTTGGTTAAGGGTTGTTTTGGTGTATAGAATTTGGAAAATCAACTTCCTTGCAAATAATTGCAGGTCTTTTTGAATCTCAAAAATATCTGCGTCCGAGTCCGGACAGAATGTCAGTCCCTTGTTCAGGAGTTGGATCTCGTGTTCAGACAAGTCATAGTTAGACAAGTTGATAATACTTAGATTGCGGTCAGTGTCATTCTGTGATTTCCCCTGGGGGGTTGGGTGTCATTTGGTTTCTGAGGGGCCACCCAAGGATGTAGCCCCGGGCAATCCCTCATGATAAGATGTGTTTGTGTCCATAGTTTGTATGTTTTGCCCAGAAAGGCCACCACGTGCCTTGCCTAACCTTTTGGTGTGATCAGAACCAGTCACCTGAGAAGATCTGGAAAGATGGACAATTGGACCTGCCCCAGTATCAGGTTCCAATCAGGGAATTGCAAGCTTGGACTATCTCGGCACTCAGGAAAAATACAAAATTATAGTAAAACAATAGTTTTATTCAATTACGAAATATAATAAACATACATGGTACCAATGAATCAAATAAGAATGATTACATACAAAGTATTTTGTTATACATATACTGCACCCCGAAAGTCGAGGAGAATTAGCGATTGGCCCAGGAGTTGGACCCTTAGGTTTGGGATGGAAGGCCAACCGTGTGTTCCTTTCCCACTCGACCGGTTTTGCGGATCAAGCCGCTTCTTCAGGAGTATAAAGGAAGGAAGTCTAAGAATAATGGGAGTACAGTAAATCTTAGTCATTGCACACAATGAACATATTTAAAAGCCTGGGAAAAGGTCAGATATGGTGAACTTACCCCAATGTCTCAGATCGCCAGACGGGCTGCATTATATGCCCCAAAGGGGCGTCTCCCCCCACGCCGAGCACGGGGGGTAAATATGTGCTGTAACTATATATAAAAAATTCAAATGTAAGGGCCCTTATTGGTCATACTCAAGATAGATAGGCAACAAACATGTAATGTTCAGGATTAAATGTGAAAAGTTATAAAAAAGGTATGTGATAATATTGGAAGAGGTGTAGAATAAACAGGTAGGTATTGGCTGAGGCGGAAAAAGGAATGGGGAAAAGGGTAGACCTAGGGGTCTAGGATAGATGGGAAAGGCAGGAAGGCCAGGGGGCAACAAGGAAGGAGATGGGTAAGAGACAAGGAGGGGAGAGGAAAGGGAGAAGGAGAGTGAAGGGAAAGGGAGAGGGGGAAGGAAGGAAAACAAAGGGAATGAAAATAGGAAAGGGGGGGAGAAGGGACGGGGGAAGGGTGAGGAGAAAAGGGAAGGGAATGGGAAAGGAAAGGGCAAGAGAGAATCAGAAAAAGCCAGGGGAGAGGAAGAGAGAAAGAGGGGGAAAAGGGGGGAGGGGAGAGGATGAGGGGTAAAAAGGATATGAAGGAGAAGGGGGGGCGGAAAGAATTGAGAGGGATGTAAGAGAAAATAATAATATGATAGAGGGAGGTGATTGTAGTACCCAGATTACCAGAAAATAAGATATATTTAAATTCAGAAGATAAGCATTGCATTGTGGAGCTTAATCAACAGGACCCATCTGCTGATTAAGGATATAGTGGAGGGAGGTGATTGTAGTGCCCAGGTTACTAAAAAGTGGGATAAAATTCAGAAGGTAAGCATTACATTGTGGAGCTTAATCAACAGGACACACGTGTTGATTGGTGATATAGTGGAGGAAGGTGACCGTAGTGCCCAGATTATCAAAAGGCGGGATAAAATTTGAAAGAAAAACATTACATTGTGAAGCTTAATCAACAGGACCCACCTGTTGATTAATGATATAACGGAGGAAGGTGATTGTAGTGCCCAGATTACCAAAAGATAAGAAAGTACAGAAAGAAAGCATTACATTATGGAGCTAAATCAATAGGACCCACCTGTTAAAATTAGGATGGCGGGCTTAACTGCACTGGAGGTCCAGCAGGCACATAAGCAATGTTTATTTTTAAAAGGCAAACAGAGGGAATAGCCAGCTGTTTAAGTGAGCCGTAAAAGTACAGTCTATTAAGGTTGAAGCTGTGTCCCCACAGGGATGTTTGGTGCCATGGATCATACACCAGGAGATTGCACCAGGGCCTGAAAGACAGCAAAGTGAGTGTTCAATAAGAAGTACAAAAGTACAATGCTGAATGAGCACAGCCGCTCAAATTTAAGCCAGCAAAGGGATCAGTAGGGGTAGCAGAGGGCTGTCTGCAGTAACTCACCAGTCCTGGCTTGTGTGAATTCATGACCTTCAGTGAAGCAGCCATGAATAAGCCTGCCATGCTGCACATTTATATACCCCCTGCACAGCCGTTCGGTATCACCTGCCAATGAGCAGGAAGCCGACAAGCCGTGCCTGACCCCTCCCACAACACATCCCTGGATGGATGTGTGTGACCTGTATTGCCGCCCAAGTACTGGCGGCTAGGCGAGGGCGTTAGTGCAAGATTAGCACCTGCGTGAACAGAGGGGTCACATGCCCGCTGTGTGGGGAGAGAGCAGCCACAAACTAGGGAGACACCGATCCCTTAAAGGGCAAGTGGCTAGATACATGTGTGTTGTATTAAAACACAATTCAAAACGCACGGTGTGCCAGTATAAGGGGCTGGCACTCCAGTGCAGGTAGACCCAATACAAATGGGAATACTCCCTTGATGGAAGATTATCCCTGTAATTACCATTTTGCTAACAACCAAAGTAATCAATGTAAAACAGCCAATGTGGTCCGCCTCTACATAGTAGAAGAAAAACCAAAGGAAATGTTGACAAAAAAGCAGAATTAGACATTGATACTGTATATTTGTGAAGCATAACAAAGCATAAAATATAAAATGTGGATTGTAAAAGGTATAAACCCCCACGTTTCAATTTGTTTTTTGAATACAATAATAGTAGACATGTCCCTCCCATGTTCCTGAAGTGAAATCCTCCAGTAAGGGTCGATAACTGATGGAGCTATTTAAACCCAGTGGCATAGGGGCCCATAGGGCCACTATCCACTGGGTTTCCCTCTGTAGGAGGATCTTATTCCAATCACCGCCTCGGCTGTTTGGGTGAATGCGTTCCACTATTGTGCTCTCTTTCCGTTGTTATACATCCCTGATGAAGGGCTTCTTTGGACCCGAAACGTACATGTTGGGTACCAAATTCCATCTTCGGACAACGGAATAATCAACTTTGAAATCTTTCATTGCAACGCATGCGGATGCACAATTGGACTGTATGTTCTTGTACTAGACATTTTATGTAGTAGAAATGTATATTCGTCCTTAAACATGTCCCTCATTTGAGTGACAAGTCTTTTTATACGTTCAGAATCAATAAATTGTTAAATTTTATAAATTTGTGTGGTGCCGTTACCTTCATAAAGTCCCACTCAGGGGGTATCCTGGTTTTCTGTATCTAATTAAAAAGGGATGGGGTAACTACCACTAAGCCCTGCTGATAGTGTAACAATACATATATAATCGGGTAGTAGATACTCTAACCCTGTTCTCTTCCACATTCCACAACCAGCAAAGCCTAAACGTAGTTATTTTTCTTGTGTTCCTTTTTTCTGACATTTATGGACTGTTCTTCACTTAGAAAACAAAAAGAGAATTTTTTCTTTAAATATTTGTAACGCTGTTGCACACATCTTGTGATAAACAGACAGCTGTGGTCATACCAGAAATTTCAAAATGTTTAAAAGCAAAGAATTTAAATGCTTATGACCAACTATAGGGACCATGGGAGGAAGGAGGAGCAGGAGTCAGAGATTACATATATGTTTTTGGTACTGAGAAAATTGGTGGAAAAGAAAATGGCCATGTTTTGGCATATTGAGACTTTTGAACATTACATCCGCGAGGATATTAATCCCTATGGCCTGAGAATCCACATTTTTCAGACACTTGAAAACGTAGATGATATGCTTAAAAGGTGGTGGGAGAACAATCTCCAGTAGTGTAGAAAAGTCATGATGAAACTCTTAGTAGAAGAGTACCAAAAACAAATCTCTTCAGTTGACAAGGAAATAACGTCTATACCCAAACTGGAGACAAACAGTTCACCAATTTCAGGGAACATGAGGAAAGCATCCAGACCCATATTGACCAGGCAGTGAGGGAAATTATAACTACTAAGGAATGCAAATTTTGGAGGGACAAGACTGCTTTTAGAGACGGGAAGGCCTACCGCTGTCAACAAAAGAATGTGCAACCACGACAAACATGGAGAAACAAAAACTCTAGAGCTCAAGGGAACAGAGGGTCTAATTCATCCTTAAATTCCCCATATACTTCTGCTTCACAGGCATCACAAGAACGCAGGGGACCGCAGAAAAACAAGTGGCAATCTCCTGGTTCAAACAGCAACTCCAACAAGAAGCACATCACAGAATCTACTCTTGCCAACAGATCTTCTCTTCAGGTTCTGATCATACTAAAAGGTTAGGCAATGCACGTGGTGGCCCTTCTGGGCAAAACAAACAAACTACAGACACAAACACATATCATGAGGGACCCCCATGGGGCGACATCCTCGGGTGGCCCCTCAGAAACCAAATGACATCCAACCCCCCAGGGGAAATCACAGAATAACACCGACAACAAACTAAGTATTATCAACTTATCGGATTATGACTTGTTCAAAGACATGATCCAACTCCCGAACAACTCTTCTGTCCGGACAAACACCTCCAAAAACAACAGATTAGGCACCTCCACATTGAGAAAAAAATCAAGTAAATTTCCTTCCCTTGACTTAAACCCCAACATTGGGGCCTTTATAGCAATGGCATCATAGGCGCTAAATGAACTCAAAGTAAGTCCCACTAGAGATAACCTATCACAAAATGAAAGAAAGGTATTAAAACATCTAAGACCTACATAACTTAACTGTGAAACCATCGGATAAAGGGGGGGAACATTGTTGTCATGAACAACCATCAATACAGATTATGTGCCTAAGGATTCTCCAAAATACAGACTGGTATAAACCTATACCACGATCAAGGATTTAAAACTTTAATAAGGAATTCTATATATTGGTAGATACAGCATACCTCAGTAACATCATTGACAAACACACCTGGGATTTCATACGGACAAGTTTTCCTAAAATCCCTACTTTTTACAGTCTACCCAAGGTCCTCAAGGACCTTAAAGAACCTCCAGGCAGACCAATTGTGTCAGGCCGAGGAAGTATTATAGAGAACTAATGTACCCAATAGTGCTCAATCTCCCCTCTTACATTAGGTACACAGCCCATCTCCTCCAGAATTTGGAGGGCCTCCATGTACCACCAGAGGCTTTTTTTAGTCTCGATGGATGCGGAGGCATTGTACAGCTCCATTCCACATCGGGAAGGAATACAAGCAGTCAGACATTTTCTGTCTCAATCCACTCGGGATGACAAGAAATTAGACAACTTCATATTATCCTCTCGAGTTCATACTGACGCAAAACTTCTTTTCATAGGACAGCTCCCATTTCCTCCAGGTGCAGGGGGTGGCTATGGGGACCTGTTGTGCCCCCCTCTTATGCCAACCTGTACCTGGGGGAATGGGAGAGTCTATTCTTGGCAGATGAGAACCTAGTGGATCTGACCAAGAGCATTTTGATCTGGTACAGATTCATTGATGATTTCTTCTTGGTGTGGAATGGTGCTATATGAATACAAACACCTTCAATTTAAGATTCACCATAACCGCTGATACCTCCAGACTCAATTTCCTGGATGTAACGATCTTGAAGGATGAGGAGGGAAGGCTCACGAGTACTCTATATCGAAAGGAAGCAGCAGGGAACACAATCCTACATGCTGCCAGTTCCCATCCAGCAATCCTAATCAGGTCTATTCAATACAGGAAATAGTTGCATAGAAACTACAGAGGAGACATTCCGCACAGAAGCAGACAAATTGAGGCTCAAATTACGGGAGAGGGGTTATTTTAATACTTGCCTTAAGAAGGCATACAAACGAGCATGGGAAAAAATGGATTTTTTGTATAACTTACCGTAAAATCCTTTTCTCTGAGTTCACTGACAGACGCAGCCTTCTTATGACACATGGGGTTATGCTCATCCTACTAGGAGTAGACTAGGCAAAAACAAACAAAAGCGTAGGTTGGCCCCTCCCAGGGGGCCGTCCTCACCTCAGCATATAATCCCCCTGCCCTGTACAGCACATCAGTTCGTAACAAGCCGTACAAACCAACGCAGAGGGGTGGGTGCTGCGTCTGTCAGTGAACTCAGAGAAAAGGATTTTACGGTAAGTTATACAAAAAATCCATTTTTCTCTTCCGTTCACCGACAGACGCAGCCTTCTTATGACACATGGGGACGTCCCAAAGCTGTGCCAATCAAGAGGGGTGGGCAAAAACCATAACAAATGTACCCAACAGAAAGACGCCCTCTCAGGCGGCGCTAACCGCTCCTAAACTGCCGCTTGTAATACTTTGCGGCCAAAAGCAGCATCCGAGGATGCTAAAACATCAACCTTGTAAAACTTAGTAAATGTGTGCACTGAGGCCCAAGTAGCTGCCTTGCACACCTGGGACACCGAAGCTTGGTGTCTAAATGCCCAGGACGTACTAACTGCCCTGGTGGAATGAGCCGTGACTGGAAACGGGGGAACCTTACCCCGAATCTCATATGCATGAGTCACGGTCCTGCGTATCCAACGTGATACGGTAGCTGACGAGGCCGCCAAACCTTTGCGCGACCCTTCTGTCAGCAAAAATAAAGCATCAGACTTCCTAAAAGAAGCTGTAGAACTTAAATATACCCGCAAAGCCCTCACCACATCCAAAGAATGCAGCTCGACCTCTTTAGGATGTGACGGGTGCGGACATAATGAGGGAAGAACAATATCCTCATTTAAATGAAAAGAAGAAACCACCTTCGGAAGAAATGAAGGTGAAGGCTGCAGAACTGCCTTGTCCTTATGGAGGACCAAGTAGGGTGACCTGCAGGACAAGGCTGCCAGCTCCGACACCTGCCTGGCGGATGTGATAGCCACCAGAAAAGCCACCTTCTGCGACAATAAGCGTAAGGGAATGTCCCTGATCTTTTCATATGGCGGTTTCTGTAACACAGAAAGCACCAAATTCAAATCCCACGGTGCCAAGGGCGACCATATCCGAGGGGCGACATGACGTACTCCCTGTACAAATGTACGGATCAATGAATGAGACGCCAATGGTCGTTGAAAAAGAACCGCCATGGCCGAAATCTGCCCTTTAAGCGTACTTAACGCCAGGTTCTTGTCCAGTCCTTGCTGCAAAAATGACAGCACTCTGGATACTCTATAAGAGCGGGGATTCCATCCTCCCGCTTCGCACCAGGTAATATAGGCCTTCCAGGTCCTATGATAGATCTTACGTGAGGTGCTCTTACGTGCTTTCACCATAGTAGGGATTACGGAGTCCAAGACACCCCTATCCCTCAATACCTGGGCCTCAATAGCCAAGCCGTCAAAGCCAGCGAGGGTAAAGCAGGGTGCAAGATGGGCCCCTGAGACAGTAGGTCTTCGCGAAGTGGAAGACGCCATGGGACATCTGTCACCATCCGTACTATATCGGCGTACCACGGACGCCGCAGCCAATCCGGAGCTACCAGGATTGTCGGGATTCCCTCTGCTTCTATCCTGCACAAAACGTGTGGTAGAATCTTCAGAGGAGGAAAGATGTACAGTAGCTGATATCGACCCCAGGGCGTTACCAGTGCGTCCGAGGCAACCGCCAACGGATCCCTTGTTCTGCACACAAAGGCCTGTACCTTGTGATTGTACCTGGAGGCCATCAGGTCCACTTCTGGGGTGCCCCATTTGCAGCAAATCTGGTGTAACACCTCTGGATGTAGGGACCACTCCCCCTGATCCAGAGTCTGGCGGCTGAGAAAATCCGCCTGCCAATTTTCCACGCCCGGGATGTAGATTGCAGAGAGAGCTGGCACGTGAAGCTCTGCCCACCGAAGGATCAGAGCCGCCTCAGCGGCTGCTGCTGCGCTTCTTGTTCCGCCCTGATGGTTCACATACGCCACCGCTGTGGCATTGTCCGACTGGACCCGAACAGGACGGCCTCGCAGCCTTTCTGTCCAATGAGACAGGCAAAGCCTTATCGCTCTCAGTTCCAGTACATTTATCTGAAGACGAGCTTCCCGTACTGACCAATGACCCTGGACGGAGGATTGTCCCAGGACTCCTCCCCACCCTGACAGGCTGGCATCCGTTGTCACTATCGACCAATTGAGGGGAGGAAAACTCTTCCCCAACCTTATGGCCGGAGCCCGAATCCACCAGATCAGAGACCCTCGAGCCTGCTGATCCAACCTGATCCATCTGTCTAGGGATAGGGGAGACTTGTCCCACTGAGACAGAATTGTCCTCTGTAGGAGTCGGA
>BLSH010044455.1:461783-472739 GCA_018402905.1 Glandirana rugosa
TCGTCTTAATCTGTAACTATAACATATAAACACTTTGTCTTGTTATTTCGTATTGTATATTTTACACCTAACATTTCCATATTTGGGGGTGTACAAATTTAAGAAACAACTTATGTCATTATGATCGGTACAGGGAGGGTACAAGGACTTCACTTTGGAAGGTCTTTCCCAGCTATTGACTACCTTGATAAGTTTGGACCACCTTATCACCGGGCATCCCGGTGATAGGTGACCCAAAGGGCGAGATCCTCCTAGAATAGGGTTAGTGACGGAACCGACAAACCCACTTACGGCGGGTCATAATCTTTTAGTTGAGAACCCTTTCTAAACAACATCGATCACTACGTGACTATCTAGTCCATAGTGAGTACACGGGTGAGTTTAGGCAGACATGTAATGGATACCCACAACAAATCTTTCCCAAGAGTTGATTTTCTAATACTGGGCGGCATTCACCCAAACAGCCAAGGCAGTGATTGGGATAAGATCCTCCTAGAGCGGGAAACCCAGTGGATAGTGGCCCTACGGGCCACTATTCCACCAGGTTTGAATAGTTCCATCAGTTATCGACCCTTTCTGGAAGGTTTCACTTCAGGAACATGGGAGGGACATGGCTAGTATTACTGTATTCAACAAAGAATTTAAACATGTGGGGGTTTATACCTTTACAATCCACATTTTATATGTTATGCTTTATTGTTCTGTTTCACAAATATACAATATCAATGTCTAATTCTGCTTTTTTGTCAACATTTTCATTGGTTTTTCTTATACTATGTAGAGGTGGACCACATTGGCTGTATTTTCTATCCATGAGCCCCCCTTTATCAAATTCATACCAAGAATCAATTTTCAACAAACACATTTTCAATATCTGCCACTGGGTGGCATGATGGCTATGGCGATCCAACTTAGCCCCCATATTCGCATGTTCTCATTCATACCTCTCCAGAAACTTCTTATCTCCCAGCCCTCCCTCCCCTTTGATATATTGTGATCCAGCAGAAGCTCTTCCTTGTTCACCCTTCCTCTACCCTTTGGTCAAAACTGCTCTCAGACACCTAGACTAGCACTTTCTCTGTGCCTCTTTTTTTCCTCTCCTATTGGTCCATGTCCCCTATCCAATGACAGGCACACATGGGCGGAGCAACACCACACTCGACCCCAGAAACCACAGTGTTGATGCTTCTCCGTCCCAGCTGCAGATGTCACTTCCGGATTTTTGACACACACACGTGTCAGTGATGACGCGATGCACATGCACAATATGATGTTAGGAGTGCGCAGACATGAGCGTCTGGTGCCATATTTAATCCCCCAGGCCAGTGCATTTGATATACACTACCTGGGAGGACGGTGAACGGTCGGGTTAGCTGAATGGTATGCAGTTAGGGGATCTGATTTCACCAGGCAAATCTACTTTCCCCTCTTTCACTCTCTTACTGGATGGTCCCTACCTTGTCCCCCCCTTGCCATCCCCTATCCCCATCCTCCCTTCTCGCCCCCCACTTCCTCCTTCCCCTCTTATTTTCCATTCAGCCTGCCAAACGATTCTAAATATCCCCTCTATATATGATGCACACTTTCACAGGCTTAGGAGGGTTCCCCTATCTACTACGGGGGAGTGGACCGGTGGTAGATCCCCCCCAGCCCTAGTGTGGTACCCCACTTTCTCAACGCCATAGACCTTAGCACCACAGACTTTTGACATGGTGAGGACATTTAATATATGGACATCACCACATACCTCGGGGGTCCCAGTATGACACTGTGTGCCCCTTCCCCCCTCTCCATCTTTCCTCTCCTGTATGATCTTTTTTACATGCAATTTATTGATAACCACCTCACCATCTCCTTTCCCCCCTCCCTCCCTTTGTTCCATTCCCATCTTTCTTTTCCCCTGCCCCCTCCCCTTTTCCTATCCCCATCCCCTTTTCTTTTACCCTCCCTTTCGGTTCCTGTCCAGGCCAGGATTCTGACAGAGTCCAATATAGAGGTTTTGAAGTATTCCCCTCTGGACCAAAGGCCATACCACAGCTGCCCCTTCCCTTGTTCCTTCGCCAAACCTCCACATCGCCAGCAGTAGTGCTGCAATCATCCTGCTGGACCATACATACAGCCACTGAGCCCACATCTACAGATGCTGCCAGGATAGGTAAATCTTGTGGGACACTCAAATGACTAATCGCTGTAAATATGTCTTTTGCCACAACATATTGATTTTTTTCCTTTTCAATAGAAAAAATCCTCTCTTTTAAAAAAACACTATTGTGCTCTCTTTCTGTTGTAATACACCCCTGATGAAGGGCTTCTTTGGACCCAAAACGTACACGTTGGGTACAGAATTCCATCTACGGACAACGGAACAGTCAACTTTGAAATCTCTCATTGCAACGCATGCGGATGCACAATTGATGGACTGTATGTTCTTGTACTAGACATTTTAGGTGTTAGATATGTATATTCTTCTATATACCTGTCCCTCATTTGAGTGACAAGTCTTTTTATACGTTAAGAATCAATAAAATTGTTACATTTTATAAATTTGCGAGGTGCTGTTACCTTCATAAAGTCCCACTCAGGGGTTATCCTGGTTTTCTGTATCTAATCAAAAAGGGATGGGGTAACCACCACTAAGGCTTGTTGATAGTGGAACAATACATATTTTCCAAAATGGGGTAATTTGGAGGAGTTTTGTACTGTCCTGCCATTTTAGCACCACAAGAAATGAGATAAGCAGTCAAAATAAAAGCTGTGTAAATTACAGTAAACGTACCATAGTTTGTAGACGCTATAACTTTTGCGCAAACCAATAAATACGCTTATTGAATTTTTTTTTACCCAAGACGTGGCTGAATACACTTTGGCCTAAATGTATGACTAAAATTGAGTATTTTTTTTTTTTTTGTTAATTTTCGGTCTTTTTTCGTTTATAGCGCAAAAAAATAATCCCTGAGGTGATCAAATACCACCAAAAGAAAGCTCTATTTGTGTAAAAAAGCACACATTTTGTTTGCGTACAGCATTGCATGACCGTGCAAATACCAGTTAAAGCAGCACAATGCCAAATTGAAAAGAGGTGCTCTGGTAATTAAGGGGGTAAATTCTTCCGGATTGAAGTGGTTAAAGTGCATTTTTTCCAAAGTATTTAAAAAAAAGAACCACTGCGCAAACATTGTGTGACAAAAATATGCAAACCCCACCATTTCATTCTAGGGCCCGGGCTTAAAAAAAAAAAAAAATCATATATATATATATATATATATAATGCTTGGGGGTTCTAAATAGTTTTCTATCAAAGAAATTATGTTTTTACATGGAAAGGAATGTCAGAATTGACCCAGACTGGAAGTGGTTAGAATAACAAATGATTTTTACTTGCCATTATCAGTACATCATTGAGTTAACAAAACACGCAAAAACCCTATATGTCTACAGTTTGCTACTGATCACTGATTGTGCAATGCTTTTAAAAATAGTACTTCATGTGGAAAGGGTTGCAGACCCCTGCCTTAGGAGAATAGGACAGAAAGATTTTTTTTCCCGTTGTAGCAAATAGGGCCAATCTTTATAAGGTTTTTTTTTCGTCTTCCACTGGATCAAATGTGGGTTTAGGATTCTCTGCATGCAGATTTTTCTTTATTTTATTTTTGTATTGGTTCAACTCTATAGACATGGGCCTTATTTTTCAAACCCAACTATGTAACTGTTATTCCAGTTATATGTATTCATTCTGCATCAGTTGTTTTTATTTGAAAATTTGGTGCCTTGCTGTTGTGTTTGTTCCTAACTGCTTATGTTACAATAGTTTTTACTGAAATGTGCAAGTGAGCAAATTATTCTCATGCTTCAGCATAAGTTGTACCCACCTTGAAAACAGCTGTACATTTTACAACCTGTTCCTATTTCCTTTGATTTGATCAAAGAAAAATGACATTCAAGTAGATTAAAAAATCCACACATGCATCTATTTTCCATATATATGATAAAATCAAATTTAAACATCTATGGGCACATTCTAGAAGTCAAGGTATGATCATGCACAAAACAGGCACCTTATAATTACCTCAGTATTGGAAATCCCACCACTGAATACATATCATTTAGATGAACAAAAACCTGTAATTAAAAAAAAATAAATACATTTAATAAGTATTCTGAAAATACTATGTAGACTGTGACCGAATAAACCTGTCCTGAAAGAAACATGGAGGCTGCCATTTTTGACCTCCTTTGAATTGCAGGATAGGAAAGCCAGAGAAATGTCAGAAGAATAGATGTTCTTGTATACTTGCTTCGATTCATTGGCTTAGATTGTTTAAGCCAGAGGGCCAGTCTGACAGTTAGGCAACTAGCATTTGCAGCATGAAAATTAAAGTGATTATAAAACGATCACCGTGTAAAACAATCCATTAAGTTTAAAATAGAAATAAAAGGCAAAACATATAGAGATATAAAAAAAAGCATAATAAACTTTTTTTCTTTTTTTTTTTACACATTCCCTCTGTTCTCAGCTGCATGTGAGCTGGTGGAAGAAGAAGCAGCAGCAGCACACTGAGCTGCCCAGTGAAAGGCTGTTCAGGGGGGTGTGTCAGTACAAGTCTGATCATTAGAGGAGAGCACAAGGAGTTCCCAGCATAGCTAGAGAACTGACCACGATGTGTTCTCCTGATTAGTGTGGTCCATTTTTAATAGGAAAGCAGAGGGACTGGCATAAACACCAGGGAAGCAATACAAAGATAACAGGATATTTTTTCATACAAGCACAGCAGGCACATATCAGGAATCTAAAATGTTGGGGTAATACTTTAACCGCATCCTCAATATTTTTCAGAAAAGGTTTCATTTTTCAGCACTATCACATTTTGAATGACAATTACTCTGCAATGCAATACCCAAATTAAATTATTTTTTTTTCCTTTCCAACATTTAAGTGAAAAGATTTCAATCTAAAACAGAAGTACATATGTAAAAGTAACAGTACCACAGTGCAGTCACAAACAATACCTTATAGGTAATACAAAAGTTCAAAAAAGGGGAGAGGACGTAGAGCCGAGCTGGGGTGTTGCGGCTGCAGAAGAGAACAGGCCTGTACATGGACAGCGTGTAAGGACACCATAACCCAGCATGTGATAATGGAGCCGTTTTTACACAGCCACTCATTGTGATTAGCGATTGAGAGAGGGTGGACATCTGACATTGGAACAGTTGTGTTACTGATCATCTTAATAGATCCATGCCTGCTGGTCATTTTATGGCCGAATGTCTCTGGTGAGCACATATTTGCACAGTTTTGTGGTGGAGCACATCATTTGACACATTTTTTGGAGATATATATATATATATATATATATATATATATATATATATATATATAAATAATCGCCCTATCATCACTAGTGTTGGAACCCAGCATGCTGACACTTTTTTTAATGATATAAAAAAATTGGACTTTATTTTTTATATATATTTTTTATTTTCTATTTGGACTGCACAGGTGATTTGGTTATGTATATAAAGTTTATATATGAATTTTACACTAATTTGTTTATATATTTATGTATATTTGATATCACAGGTATATTTATTTGCATATTACAATTGTACAACAGTTTATATTTTTATTGAATAGTAGCATCCTTGGTTATATAAAATAAAAAGGATGTTCTACATTAACATCCTTCGACACACAAGCGAGGATTCTTACAGAAAGGTTTATTGAAAAGGGCTATGACCCAAAGACTTTGGAGACTGCAAATGCGTTCAGGCTAGAAGCACAGATAGAAATGTTCTGCTAGTGGAGAGGGCCCCTAGCACACAGCAAAATAATGATAACTTTCTGCCCTTCATAACTGATTTCTCCACCCAGGACAATGCCAGACATATAGTACGCCAGCATTGGCATATATTGTGGAATGACAGGGTGCTGGGACTAGTTATTCCCCCAAAGCCACAAATTGTCTTTAGGGGAGTGCCCTCTCAAGGACAGAGTGGTCCATAATGTCCTTGACCCCCAAAAAATATTCCATCCTTTTTTAAAAACTTGACAGGGTATTATAAATGTGGCAGATGCCAAATATGTGATCTTAATAGCTGTATGAAGAAAAAAACCCTGGAATTTCAATCCACTAAACCATCCATTAAATACCCCATAAAGTAATTTATCACTTGCAGGACCACACGCGTAGTTTATTTACTACAATGTAAGTGTGGCCTGCAATATGTGGGATGGACCACCCGTGCGTTACAGGTCCATCTAAACGAACACATAGCCAATACTCGAAAAGGCTTCAAAAATCATAGCGTCTCTCGACATTATGATTTAGTCCACAATAGAGACCCTACGGGAACCCTATTTATGGGAATTGATAGTTACACTTCCCATTGGAGGGGGAGCTCTAAAGTTAGAGAATTATCCAAGCTGGAGACCAGATGGATTTATTTTCTTAAAAGCTACACCCCGTGGGTGTTGAATGTGGACTGGGATGTTAATCATTTTATAGATAATTCCTGAACCTGCTTTTTTACATTTTTAAAATAATGTTCTCCTTTTATCCTTTTTTATGTTGAATTCTGTATTTTGACTGCAATTATGCCTTAGTTTTTTTCCAAATGTATACCCTGTCAGAATGCAGCCTCATTCGGGTAATGTCAAATGTATTGATATTTGTCCTGCTGTAATAACACACATTTGCGGACATAGAGACAGCCTTTCCCAGAATCCCCACTGGGGGCCGATATACACAGATCGCATACTGAGGTGTACAAATCTTTGATGTGATCTGAGGCTTGGCTTTCAGAACAACCAATCCCTTCCAAAGTTCCGAATGAGGCTTGGTCTTTCCCAGAAGTGATGCACTTTGATTTACTGTCCCGGAAGTGATGCAAGCACGTTTTTTGTTTACCCAACAAATTGGCTGAAAGAGAGGCTTGGCTCCACTCATCCTATGACTGGCTAACACCCGGAAGTGACGGTGCATGGACAGGGGTGCCTTTTTACAGACCAGTATATATGGAGGTGACTTCAGGGAGAGCCTGTGCCCTGGGAAGAAGCCTTATTGAGGCGACAGCCTCACATGAAGTCACCATTATCTACACACTCAGCCGGAGCTCACTTTGATGTGCCCGTTTTTACTCTGCCAATGTGTGACCTTTAATAAATCACCCCTTGATTTTACTGATTCACGCTATGAGAGCTTTTATCCCTTGAACCCTGCACGTTACCTACCTTGGAGCGGAGAGTGCTACTCGCAGCTGGGAGTGCCAGTTGATCTAGGTGATCAGATCCAGGACGTTCGATCTATCTTGTGGACTCTCATATGCGGTCTTTGACCTCCTGTAATAGTTGGTCAATTACCTGGGGTAAGAGTACATCTTGCATATGGGTGGAGGATACGTCACTTTCAATGTTGCATGCTCACGGTGATTAATGTGTGAACCAGTCTGGAACCAACATTATTTAACCATCTTTATTGGACGTTATGAATTTATTACTCATGGTCTATTAACCCTTGGAGTTCTCATGTTGCTCATGAACTTTTCAGTGGACTAGTATTTATGTATGCACTTTTGTTTTGTTTTTCATTAATTATCACTAGTGTTGTTTAGAGATAACTATCCAGCTGTAGCGCGACACAATTTTATATTATGTTTAATTGATGTGTATATCTCACATGAGTGTTGCTATGGATATCTGACACATTTTTTACGAGCGCAGTATTCACATTTTTCAATAAATAAAAAAATACCTTATGTAAAGCAAATCTGATTTGAGCAATACATAGGCAGCATTGCCTATAAGAAACCATAACATAACAAGGTCAAACTTAAAGGCATCTGTCCACAAAATACTATACTATGGGCGGCACAGTGGTGTAGTGGTTAACACTTTCGCCTAGCAGCAAAGGGTCACTGGTTCGAATCCAAACCACGACACTACCTGCCTGGAGTTTGCATGTTCTCCCTTCGCCTGTGTGGGTTTCCTCCGGGTACTCTGGTTTCCTCCCACACTCCAAAGACATGCTGGTAGGTTAACTGGATCCTGTCTAAATTGGCCCTAGTATGTGTATGTATGAATGTGAGTTAGGGACCTTATATTGTAAGCTCCTTGAGGGTAGGGACTGATGCGAATGTAAAATGTATATGTAAAGTACCATAAATAAAAAATACTATAAAAATTTGAGGCAAAGCTTGCTCAGCACATAGTGTAGCTCAATGTCATATTATAGTGGTGTCAAACATTCCATTCACATCATATCCTCCACTTTAAGGGGAGGAGAAGAGGAGCATACAGTGAAGCATCACAAAGCTTCATTTAGAGGGACAAAAGCACCTTAACATTTTAATTATTTCAAGTTGGACAAAAAATTTAATAATGTTCTGTGTTGTCTGGGGATCTCGTTTGAAAGGTCATGAAGTAGCACTGTCTTCACAGTTTTAGGTTACTAAAACCATGGTTACTGAGTAGAGGAGATTACATATCCTAATCCATTATCTCTGAACCTTTGGACAAGGCCACCAGACATGAAACATATTCACCCACAACAACATAGGGGGAAGTCGTCAGGGTAAATTTTGACTTACCTTGTTAGGACTAAATACCAGCACGATAATTTATAGTTTGCTTTCACCAAGGTAATAAGAATTCCCCTGTGCACCAGAGTCATCCACTGGGCCCACTTTTACTCTATTACTTCCCCCAGGATCCGCCTCCCAAGCTGTCTGAGAAGAGAATTTATTAATGGGGCCTGAAAAAAGGGAATACAGTTTTGAGATGCCTCCCCGCGTTCCAGGACCCATCAAACACTTGTTCTCATAAAAGGTCCTTATGGATATATCATCCGTATTCTGGTCCAGCATCTGTAAGAAATGGACAATTTGACAGAGGTGGAACATTTCCGAGGGGGGCATTTCCATGGTCTGGATAAAGTAAGTGGATGGTCTGATTCCCTTATGATCTATAAAGTATGCTATTCTATACAGACCTTTGTTTATCCACCAAATGAATTGTTGAGGAGTCTGGCCCAGAGGGAAGTTTGGTTATCAAAAGGAGGAGCCACTGGTGTGTGAGGAGACTTAAAGGGATTTAGTTAGCAGGTCATGTCCCAGAGACGTAGGGAGTGCAACAAAGTAGGACTCAGGATGGCTTTGAGTTCTTTAGGAGCAAGCCATAAAAGATGATTGCTCGACTGTGGGGCACACCCTTGTGCCTCCAATCTGACCCAATTGGGCCTGTAAGATGTGGAAAATTATTTGGTAAAGTGGGACCAATTGAGCAGCTCTATAATAAGCAGTGGGGAACTCCCAGGTTCCCTCGCAACTTAGAGACATACAAGGTGGAACAAGCAACCCTACAGACTCCTGAGCTACAGAGACATTTAAAGATTGACTAAAGTTTCTTTAGGTATGTCGATGGTACTGGGATTGGCAGACAGCAGAAAAAATACAAAATCCTGAGGAGGACAGTCATTTTTATTGCCGTTATCCTACCCATCTAAGAAAGAGAATAATTTTTGCAATTTATAAGTTCGGTGTCAATGGAGAGGTAGAGAGGAATGCAATTAGCTGGATGCAGCATGGAGATGTCAGAAATGAGCCACACAACCACATAAGTGAGGGAGTGTGTACCCCACTTGAAAGAGAAGGATGTCCTGAGGGACTCCAAAGTAGTAAATTTGGTCTGCTTCACCCTCAGTCCCGAAATGGTACCAAAGCCAAACAAGGTGCTGAATAAATTAGGCAGGGCCATTACCGGATCCGTAATGAATAACAGGAGATCGTCAGCAAATAAAGTGCATTTATGAATCCTACCACCGCTGGAGAAAACATGAATGTTTGAATTGAATCTAATGGCTATGGCTAACGTCTCGATCGCTATAACAAATAAGGATGAGAGGGGCAGCCTTGTCTCGTGCCCATTCGAAGTGTGACTTTTTAACCCTTTTATATTAGACAGATTTTTTTTTTTTAAATCTTTTTATTGCATACATAAAAGGTACATACAACATACAAAAAAGAAATTAACAGTACAAATGTGCAATTACTGTGAGGAAGCAGCCCCAAAAAGGATAAATGTCTCAGGAGAGAAATAAGACAAATACGACCACAAATTTCTATGTCTATAATGTTACTCCTATGAATGAATTATGATGTCCTCATAGTGGTTTCTAGTAAGTCTATGCCATTAGGCCCCAACTATATCACTCAATTTTTCATGTGTCAACACGATATACCCCTATTTGTAACTCAGGCTGTGGAGGGTTCCCCCAGCCATGATCACCACACCTTGTCGTATTTCAGGGAGCATCCCCTGTTTGCATAAGTGTCTTTATACATGAGAAGAGTTATTCACTAAATCATTTCCACTAAGATAGGCAAGGAGGAGAGGATTTATTCCATTGCATTGCTATATTTTTCCTAGCATAGAAAAAAAAGAAGCGTCCTATGAATGTCCTTTTAGCAACAGTCAGTACTAGGGTCTCCTCCAGCCCCAACAGGCAGATCTCCATAGAGGGATGAATAAGGACAGCTGCAACCTCTGTAACCAAAGCTAGAACTTCCCTCCAGTACTTCTTGATCCAGTGACATTGCCAAAACATGTGGGAGAAGTCTCCCGGAGAGGAGCCACACCACCAGCACTTAGGCAAAACCTCTGTGTTCATCAGATGTAGCCTGTGGGGAGTAAAGTATGCTCTGTGTATTTTAAACTGCACCATGCGATTACGCATAGAAATTAAGGATTTAAAGGAGAAGTCCACTTGAGGCGATTGTAGCCGTATTAGTGCAATAGTGCCAGAGAAAATTGAGTACTGTCCATGATACTTTTTTTATTTGCACTAACAACATTTTTCAGGACAAGCATTCGGGGTATCTCCCCTTCTTCAAGGTCCAAGCAGTACTGAATAAAAACAGTTTTAGCCAAATGTTAAAAAAAAGAAAAAAAAAAAAAAAAAAACA